>PVKZ01006358.1:0-36378 GCA_004027375.1 Macroglossus sobrinus | reverse complement strand
AAAAAAATTGCTGCCTTCCAGAAACATCAGTAGAGATAAGATGAAACATTAAATCAAACTTAATAATATAAGTGCCTCAGCTGAGTGTCCCAAAAAATGTGTTCCAAAATAGGTAGAATTAAACTATGAATATACTTTCTAAGAAACAGGCAATCACAGTGGATTAATTCTCATCTATCTTAATATATTAAATTGGAGTTCTGAAACAGGCTTCACCCGAGCAGCGATTGTGAAGGTCACAAACTTTTAGTCACTGACTCTCAGTGATTCGGTTTTATAGATTTCCCCATACTGTGCAAGAGGGCATCAGATATTATTATTGTGAAGAGATATTTCTTGACTTGCTCAATATAAGACACATTATATTTAAAATAAAACATGATATAAATGTCACTACTGCAGTTACCACAATAACACTTGTTGTCATTAAAGTTTATTGACAAAATTGTTGAGAAATTTGTATGCTCGATCAGTGCTAAGTGGAGGTGGATGGAGATAGTACTATGAGAACCAAATAAACTGGGTCTACATATCTGGCACTTATTTAGTCACTTCCTTTATATCACACAATATATACTACTCTGTAGACAATGAGAAAGCTAAATGAATGTACGGACTTTCTAGTCCTCCATCAAGTACAATAGGTTAAGCTGATCTTCATTTCTGGATTTTATTCACAAAGTTAAAGTCTCGGGTGTTGTGTGATATAGTTCCCTTGAAGAACAAGCATAAATCCTTAGAGAAAATCAGGCTCCACTTATAGTCCCATCTCTCAACTCAGCCTTTAGAACAATGGGTTTTCGTGGTCGAATAATTCCCTGAGATGCAATTTCCAGAGGGATCTGTGAAGGTTAAACAAGTGTAGGAGAACCAATTAATGAAGCATTGTCAACAACAGAGGCAAAGTAGACAAGATACATTAAAAACAATAATGCCTTACAAGCATATAAAAACTACTTTTAGCATCACGTATCTTTAATTCCTTATACTTATTTGATGAGCTGTGTCAAGACTGGATAGTGAAAGCATTTATCTAACCATCCATTCATTTAACAAAATATTTATACAGCACCTATTTTATACCAGGCCACAGAGAAATCATATTGTTTGTGTTTGTTTTTTGCTTAAATTTTAAGTAAAAAAGGATGAATTTAAAAAACGGAACTCATATTCTTAGGCATTATGGCAAACTATTTTGAAAAGCCACATCGAGTTAATTTTGTCCATGTTGGAACTCGCAAGGTAATCAAGAGCACATATTCTAATTTTAATGTGTAGATCATCTCGACTTTTAGCGTCCAGTCACCGCTCCCAGTGAAACCCTCCCAGTTTGATGATGGGAAAAGAACTTAGTGGAGGTTTGTGGCTGTTTTCTAACATCTTCTGGTTCTCACGTGCAGTGTAGATGGTGGACTTCTGAAGGCCCATATAGTGTTTTAACTAATATTTTACTTCCATCCTCACTCAGTCACTCCTTTAGTGTTGGGAAAGCCACCAACACAGTAACCTACATATCTCATTTGAGAGAAGGGCAAGCTAATTGTCATGGAGGGTGAGAAGTGCCAGCCATGAATGACTGGGAACTTGCAGAGAGTGTCTCCCGGAACCCAGGGATGCCCGAGGCCCTGTCTCTCAGGGCTGAGTACCCAGTTTGTACACATTTATAGGATACCTACACAGCTGCCCAAAGCCACAAATAAGATAGAAACCAATTCTATCACCCTCCTCTTCCCCAATAAAGCCGACTTAAGGGGAAGAGCTGAATATTAAATGCACGGATCCTAGAAAGAAGCTTTATTAGAGGGCCTTGCTTGACATGAATCAGTGTCAACTATTCTGTCTATTCGTCAGAGGAGTGATCTTTCTGTTAATGTAAAACCTTCCTATTTTATGATTTCAAACGGCAAGTATATATCTCCCCTGTACACAGACTGACACACATACAAAATGCATATCACAAATGTTATTTGTTAAATTTTTCAAATTAAATTGTTTAAAATTTACATCTATGAGTTCTAAATCAACTGAAAATCACTTTAAGCATTTCCTCCATGGCTGCAATGCACCATTGGGAATTTATAGGGGAAAATGAGGTGCAAAATGAGTTAGAGACATTCACAGGTAAAAATAAAGCACAGAGAATCAGACTGGATGTTTTAATGACAAAGTATTAGTTTAGGGGATATGACCAATGATACCAGCCTGCAATAAGTGATAACAGAGCTGAGGACAAAGTGGGCTTTGGACTAGATGAGGAAGGTGCCTGGAGGGACTTGGGATTTAACTAGCACCTGAAGGATGAGAACAGAATGAGGAGGAGAGCGAAAAGAACACTTAGAGTTCTTACTCGGATGCACAAGGAGCCCTGCTTGAGTGCAGCAGGGATCCCAGAGGTGAGGTCAAGTAGCCGGGGTGGCCCTGGACTGTGGGAGCCCCTCACATCTGGCATAAATGCGTTAATCAGAGATTCTCAGCCTTGGCTGTGCATGAGAATCAACAGGGGCACATTGAAAGTCACGCAGATGAATCATTTTAGAATCTGAGATGACCTAGGCATCAGGATACTTTTTAAGCTCCCCACTGAGAGCTGTACAGCCGGTGGTTGAGAACCACTGTCACAAGAGCTTCTGTAAGTTCTGGTGGAGAAAAGCATCATTCAAAAGTCATGATGTGGTTATTATCGTCGCACTTCATGACTGCTCATGCTTCCCCTTCCTTCCAGTGGACTGGAAACCAAATTTAAAGCTTTTCTCAAAGGACTGTGTATCATCACGTCACGCTCACTGCCCTGATTCTACATGATCTTTATAGTGGGTCTTTATAAAGCCAAAGACTTAGCACTCCAGACTAATTGAATCTTAATGGTCACAGATGATCAAAAGGAACAAACTAAACAAAACCAGACTAACAGATACGAAGGACAATGTGGTGACTGTCAGAGGGGAGGAGGATTGCGGTACTGGAAAAAAGAGGTGAAGGGTTAAAGAAGTACAAATTAGTAGTCAAAAAGAGTGACAGGGATGCAGAGGACAGCATAGGGAATATAGTCAATAGTAGTATTGACTGCAGTCAATAATGTAATGTATAGTCAATAATGTAATGGCTATGTGTAGAGCCAGATGGGTGATAGAGTAATCGGGAGGATCATTTCATAAACTATTTGAATGTCTAACCAATGGTTGCAGATGACTCCAAATAGATTCTCTGGTCTATAGAATAAATTACTAAACAATGAATGAGTATATTTATACACATATGTATTTATACATATGTATGAGCATATATATATCCCCCAGCTTAAACAATCTCCCAGTCAAGCATTATTTATGCAGAACGTCAAGTGTCTGACCTGTGTTTCTTTACAAGGTTTGAAGGAGAAGTTCTGCAGGACCCTGATGACAGCAAGTTTCATGTTTACCATAGCGAACCTCATACCGATGCAGTTTCGGGGTCCAGTTCCAAAGGGCAGGTATATGTAAGGATTTATGCTGTCCTTGTTCTTCTTACTGAACCTGGTTCCATAACAGTAGATGAAAGCCAGTTAATGAAACATAAACACCACAAGATCTACCTGTTTGGGCTTCTTATTTAGACTCCTCGACCAGTAGTATACCGGATGCTTCCGTGGGCTAGTCACTGAGATGCTGCTATGGTTATTTTGCTGCGAGAAGTCTAAGCTACAGATCCATTCCATTCCCCTTTCCCAAAAGGAGCATTCAGGCTCATTGAAGAGATGGGTTGAACGCTGTTTAGAGGAAAACATATCTTTAGACGCTAAAATTACATTCAGGATGGTGAAAGGTTCACACTCTGAAAGGCAAGGAGGAAATGAGACTGACTGAAGGAAAAGTAAGTTTCTGCCTCTACTCAAATAATGAAGGTCACATGCTCATGGAGGAAGGAAGCAGGAATAATACCTCCCATTGGTTAAATTACTTTTTCTTTTCCTTCCCTTCTCTTTCCTTTCTTTTTCTTGACTTAACTCCCTTTTATTCGCCTCTCAGCTTCTGTCCCTCTCTCTCTGCCATAGAATAACATAAATCAGGTGATTTTTATGGGCAGATGATGCTAATGTACTCTAGTATAATCACTGATCTCCTTGTCTAATCTTCCACTAGGCTATAAATTCCTTAAAGTTTAGACATATGTTATATTCAAATTTGATTCTTCGATGTTTGAATATATCAAGGAAAACGTCTGCAATTGAGGAAAGTGTTAATGGCATTGGAGTCATATATTTTTAAGAGTCTTTATATTTTGGAGAACTAGGGAATATTTACAGATGGTGTGCCTTAAAATAATACAGGTATCAGAAGGATGGCAGCAGGTGTGTGAGGATGGGGTAGTGAACATGGGTTGATGGCTGTAAGGCACATGATGGGCACACTAGTCCTACAAGTATTCCATAGTATTCTATAGAAACGTTCCCTGTGTGTATAGAAAATGCTCGTGTATATGTCAGAAATTCTCTATGTAGCCATTATTTTAACATTTGGATTTCTCACTGTCTGACCCACTTCCTGATATATGGTAAGCATTACTCTCTCTTTGATGACTGAATGAATCATACAGAAGTACAAGATTGCCAATAGATATATGAAGAAATCCTCAACATCACTAGTTTTAAGGGAAATGCAAATCGAAGCTACAATGGTATACCACCTCACTCCCATTAGAAGGCTACCATCAATAAGACAAAAAATAACAAATGTTGATGAGAAGGTGGGTAAAAGGGTACTTCGTACACTGTTGGTGTGAATATAAACTACTGTAGCCACTATGGAAACCAATACAGGGGTTCCTGCAAAAAATAATACAGAGTTACCATATGACCCAGCAATCCCTCTTCTGGGTATCTACCCCAAAATTTTGAAAACACTTTTTGGTAACTAGATATGTACCCATATGTTCACTGCAGCATTATTTACAATAGGTAGGACATTGAAACAACCCAAGTGTCCGTCGACGGATGATTGGATGAAGACGGTGTGGTACACATTTGGAACACTACTCGGCCATAAAGAAAAGGAATATTGCCTTGTGACAACATGGCTGGATCCTGAGCTTATTATGCTAAGTGAAATAAGACAGATAGAAAAGGACAAGAACCCCATGTTTTCATTCATATATTAGATATTAAAGAAAAAGCAAAAAATATAAAGAAACAATACAAGCAAAAAGATAAACTCATAGATACAGACAACAGAATGGTAGAAGAAGGGTGAAGGGGGAGGACAAAGAGGGTAAAGGGGGTCAAATACAAGGTGATAGAAGGAGGCTAGCATAATAGAGCATGCAGATATTGTATTATAATGTTGTATACCGGAAACTTAGATAATATTATTAACCAATGTTACCCCATTAAATTTAATTTTAAAAGAAAAGTATGGTAAAATGTTCATGAAGCTACAGTGGAGGAAACTGCTGAGCTTGGGGCAACCACAGATGTCCCCTGGTCCAGAAAACAGAAGACTTGGTCAACTCTAGCTTCTACTTTCAACAAGTACTATGTATAGACACTGTGCTAGAACTAAGGACATGATGGTAAATGAGACACAGTCCCTGCCATTAGGCATCTTATAATCAGGATAATGAAAGTTTTGATCCCAGCTAGTGCCCCCAATAGTTCATTCCAGTTTTGTTCAAAAATAGAATGAATGGGAAACATCAGCTCTTTCCAGAGTTCAAGTTGTGCCCAAAGCCAGACCTTGTCTCTCCATAACCAGAAGAGCATGTGAAGACTCGCCTTGCCCCCTCATAAAAGGAGTATCTTAGAGGAATAGAGCATAGATGACTTCACTTTGGGTGGGTACCAAATACTGAGAGTAGAAAGGAGCGGCCACAGGACTGCAGCCACAGAGGCACCAAGGGACTTGTGTCTGCCTCCATCCTCAATGAAGCTGCTTAAACCATTAGGGACGAGGACCTCTGAGGTTCTCAGCCTGTACTCTCACAATAACGCTGGAGGAATGGCGACCAATGTGTAAAAAAATAGGATGTGGCAATGTTGGTGGTAAATTCAGAGAGCCAAAGCAAAAGCTCAAAAACAAAAATGAAAGCAGTACAGAAGGAAAAGAGCCTATATTCCTAAAATCAGATAATTATTAAGTAAATTATGGCATATGCATACAATCATATATGTAATGTTTTTATACGTATGATGTTGTTTATAGCTTACCATTAAATAAAGTCGAATTAAAATATAAAATATAATGCCATTCTAAGTTTTAAAATCTATATATGCACAGAGAAATGTGAATAATGACATACTTAACATTATTAATGAGGCCTCTCTTAAAGTATTGGGACTGTGGACAGAAGTTTTCCTTTTTCTAGGCCACGTTTGTAAAAATTTGTCAGCAAAAAATATCACTCTTGTTAAGAAAAATCAGACTTCTAAAAATAAAAACCTGTTCAAATAAATGATCATACAACCACACATTTGTCATCTACACTAACAGACATCACAATATGTTCCAGCAGGCTTGGATCAGGGCGAGTTCCCTTTCCCAGCAGCCTGGTACCTTTCAGGATGGAACTCCTCAGGCTCTGGCCAGTACGCTGAGTCTTGGTGAAGAACAAAGCTTGGCACCATCACCACTGTCCCTTTGGGAATGAACACCCCATTGACTTCTACATCTTTCTTACACATCCTTTCAATTCTTCCAGCAACTGGAAATAATCTGAGAGATTCATTCAACACCATGTCAAGATACTCCATCTGTGTCAGGGCATCATAAGTGGGAGGTGCCTGAGAAGAAAGAAACAGATTTTAATAAACTGAGATTTGGGATCAACTTTCAACTCAGTCTATGCAGTACTACTGAATTGTTCGGAGCTTCAAAGAATAACTTATTTTGATAAAGGACCTTAAGATTTTTAGACATTTGAATATTCCTCATGTCCTTTGACCTTCTTAATGGTATGTTGAGATGTGTGGAATAGTTATGACTATGGGAGACTGCTGGGACAATTTTCTGAACAGACTCAAAATCTCTTGCAATACCATGTAGTGATTTTTTTTCTCATGCAAACAAATGTGACTCATAAGTTATGGCCTTTATTCTTAAATGAAATATACCAAAGTCACTGTTTCCTTCAAAAGAAAAGTTACACATTTGTACGAAGGAAAGAGAATATGTAAAAATGAAGTCCCTATTTGACATAAAGTTTTTTAGTTGAAAAGTCCTGCTAGCTAACTCTGAATTTTCAAATTTAGTTATCTCCATGTAATATGTTAGAAAACTAACACTCTCTCTCTCTCTCTCTCTCTCTCTCTCTCTCTCTTTCTCTCTCTCTTTCTCTCTCTCTCATCATCTATCTATTTATATATAATATAAAGAGTTAGTAAGATATCTATCTACATAAAATTTGGAAATACAATATTATATAGAAACTCTAAATAATTTGGTGCGAAACTAGTTTCTTTCTAAAACAAATATGGCTAAAGAGGGGTAAGACTGGATGCTACCATGGTCCACAATTTCATTCTAGGGAAAGTTACAAAGACATGGAACCCTACTCAGCTCCATGCTGTCTATCTGGAACAGTCTCCAAATTGTCATTTCATGGCTTGACTGTAAGCTAAGAAGACCTCAAACAAGCATCTCCAGCCCCATAGGCCAGAATCTTCACACCACAAAGAATTTTAGTCTCAGCAGAGATCTGAAAAGTCTGTGGGCAATATGTGGTTATCATTTAGTATTATGTTGAAGAGGCAATATTGGAGAGGTTAAGAGTTTGGCTCAGGATCCAGACACCCTGGTTCTTATATTGGCTTCTTCACCATTAGCTGTATGACTAGTATATGAAAGTTATTTCATCTCTCCATAATTCAGTTTCTGATATATTACATGGAGATAGTTAGATTTGAAAATTCAGAGTTTTGCGGCAGAGATATTCACTGCTCACCCAGTATCCATGTATCCCACAACTCCAAGCCCACGTGAAGTTAGGGGAAACCAGCTTTGCAAATAAACTATGAGCTGAGGTAGCGTATGTCAGCTCGTGGCCAAAACATTTGCAAATCTAGTGAGCAGCACTCTAGCTCTTTATTCTCCCTTCAGCATGAGGGCCTCTGTTCCAGAGAGTGCAGCTACAAGAAAGTGGAGACTCTTTAGCCCATATTTCTGAGTAACAATGAGGATCAGAGACTCCTACTCTCGTCTTCGACTAATAATCCATGTTGGACATGTAAATATGTGTTAGACATAAACTTTTGATACATACAGCCACTCAGAGTTGAGAGCCAATCTGCTATTGAGACATAAACTAGCCTGTCCTGACTAATCATAAGTTTTTGAAAATTAAATTCTTTAGAAATATAAGGTATTTAGAACAAATAGATATAGTTAAAAGCAGGTGTTAGCTATTGTTGTTTTTGTTGCAATTATTGCTATGAAAAGGGCAATGCTTTAGGTAGTCTTAGTGACCTTTCCATCTTATTGCAATAAAAAGAATCTCAATGTAGGTAGGCCCTAAACTCTTTACCTTATATCTGAAGGACCCATGACTCAGAAAAGTCATAAGATGTCCAAAACCACAGTCTAAACTCAAATCCATGTATTCTATTTCCTACCCA
Organism: Macroglossus sobrinus; assembly: GCA_004027375.1. Classification (NCBI taxonomy): domain Eukaryota; kingdom Metazoa; phylum Chordata; class Mammalia; order Chiroptera; family Pteropodidae; genus Macroglossus; species Macroglossus sobrinus. The sequence goes on along the minus strand of PVKZ01006358.1, from coordinate 27,797 downwards.
ATGCTTTTTCTTGTTTACCAGGAGGCTTCTCCTGGTCTGCAAAGTTTACCCAAGGTGGTAGATTCCAGTAATGGTGCCAATTCTCCACACCTTTGTGTACTCATGTCCTTTGCCATCTAACTTTGTGGCACCTTCCCATTATGAAGCTGGGGTTGGCCCTGTGTTTTTCTTTAAACCAACAGAACGTTGGCTAAGTGTGATGTGGGCACAGTTCTAGAAAGGCACCTGTATGACTGGGTTTCCTGCTTCTGCCCTCTGGCATTACCTGAGAGGAACACACCCAGGCTAGTTTTCTGGAATATGGGAGATGTGTTGAGAACATGAGGATCTGAGTCAGCCAAGCCAGCTTATCAAAGGCTTGCTTAGATCAGCCAAGAGCAGACCAAAGCAAGTTCAGCAAATATCAATACAGATACTTATCCAGACACTTAAGCAATAAATGCTTATTGTTAACATCCACCGAGGTTTTTTGCTTTTTACTTGGTATTATAGTGGTAACAGATAACTGCTATACCAAGACTAGCATTTTTTTCAAAGGTCTTATATATCTGTGAGTAGCATGCATTACCTGTGTTTCTCCCTTTGTTTTTAGCTTCTTGTAGCCTTCTTAAATAGCATAGTTGAAAGAACTGATATTTATGCTCTTTGCAAAAATTTTCCTAGCAGGTGGCGAGGAGGTATTTTTGCTAAGGCTTCTCTTTCTTCCTCCATCTCCAGGTATCACCCCACTCACCTTATTAGGAAATGTCGCATCAATCTCCTCCTGCAGTTTCCGCTGGATGTCAGGGTGAGTGGCCAAAATATACATAAGGAAGGAAAGAGAAGTGCTAGTGGTCTCATAACCAGCAAAAATAAAGACAATAGATTGGGCCACGAGCTCCAGATCAGACATAGCTAAAATGAGAAGAAAGACATTTTAGGTAATGTAGGTCATTGGACATTATCACTGTTCAGATCATGAGAAATCCAAATGAAACTCCCAAATCCATAGGGAAAAAAATGGAAAACAATTCAGATCAAACCGGGAGTGGTTTTCACTTTGATGTGTATATTACAGAGCCAGAAAAAGAAAAAGGCAAAGTTGTCTTAATTCACCTTTCTCAAGGTCTATACTCTTCTGGACTCTCTGCTCCTGGTTACATCATTCTCACCACTAACACAGCTGTGTAATTTCTAAAAATAACATTTTTTGTTTAACATACACAGTGTGATCAGTATGTTCTTTGGAGAACCCTAAAGGTACTTTAGCTATGAGTAGTATTAAGTAGCATTCTTCCCCAGGAAAATTTTAAATTATTCTGGATAAAATATACCTGGAAAATTTTTGAGAGAGTTTACAATATTAAGGCTTATGTAGACAAAAATTAAAAGATCATTTATCTAAATATGTTTGCGGGACTTTAAGAGAACAATATTGGGCTACAGATAGACTCCTGTGACTCAAAGTATGATCCATGGACCAGCAGCACCACCAGCATCTGGGAGATTAGTAGAAACACAGAGGCTCAAATCCCACACTATTGAAATACAATCTTAACTTTCAAGAGGTGTGCTTGAGAATAATGGATTATGTCTTTAAAAGCCATGATGTAATAGAAGACCTGGGGCTCTTGTCTTCAAATTGGATGATCTCAGATGTGTACAAAAACTACAGATATAGACACAAAGCTAGAAAAGTGGTGATTGAGCCTACTCTAATCGGTGGAATTAAAATGGCTAAAGAATGAACAGAAGAGCAGTGGCCAGCACAAAATATAGAAAAGCAGGGTCCAGTGAGTAGAATTAGCAATGTTTATTCAGTCATAGCCTGAATGTCCTCTTTCTCAGCACATGCACCCTCTCTTTGTCCTACAGTTTTCAGTTGCACTAATCACATGTCAAAAGCTCAATAGCTGCATGTGTCTAATGACTACTGTACTAAACAATGCAGATATAGAATATTTTCTTTATCACAGAAGGTTATATTGGACCATGTAGATAGATAGATAGATGATAGATTAGATGGATGGATGGATGGATGGATGGATGGATGGATGGATGGATGAATAGATAGATCGATCGATATATATATATATATATATATATATATATATATATATATATATATAAGACGATAGATAATAGATGGTTGATAGATAGATAGAAAAAGATAGAATACAGAGAAACAAAGAAGTTGATGTAGACATATATATTTATAGTGCTGTGCTGCAGTATTTTCATTCTTGCTCTATTAAATATTCAGAAACCTCGTGAGATGGTTGTCAAACTATTAGTAGTTTGAAATTAACCATGATGGAAGTATTTATATCATGAAAATAAACTGTATTACATAGATTTTTCTTTGAGAGAGAGAGAGAGAGAGAGAGAGAGAGAGAGTATATGTTTACATCACTGATTATGGGTACATATAGAAAGGTTTATGTTTATCAGAGCTGTGTAAATATATTTGATGTTCTTAGCTTTGTCTACTGAGAGGATCTAGATGCAAAGAAACCTTGGTAGCAACAAGGACTCCAAAATCCCAGATTATTATTCTAAATACCATACCTCACTAAAATGAACCAGAGCTCTTTGGTGAAATGGCTGATTCTATGGGTGAGCAGGGGAGATATAGAGAAATCTGGAATGCCTTGCACTAGAAAGCAAGGAAGTGTTCTCAAAATTATAGGTGAAAAATACAGGATACTCTGCATACTATCATGGTGGATATATGTCATTATATATTTGTCAAAATCCATAGAATGTATAACATCAAGAATAAACTCTAATGTAAATTAAGAACTTTGGGTGGTAACGACGTGTCAGTGTAGGTTCCCTGGTTGTAACAAATGACCTGTGAGGGATTTTGAACATTGGAGAGGCTGAGTGTAGGTTGTGGGTGGCGGGTGGTATGTGGGATATCTCTGTCTCTTCCCTATAATTTTGCTGTGAACTTAAACTACTCTAAAAAAATAGTGATAATCATTCATCAACTCATGTTCATTGATTAAGACAAATGATCCTCCCCTGTGAAAAACTTTGATAGTTGGGGAGGCTGTGTATTCGAGGTGTAAAGGGTAAATGGGAAAGTTTAGTTCTTCGCACTCAATTTTGCTGTTAACCTAAAACTACCCTGAAAATATATAATCTATAGAAAAAATAGAGAAATTAAGAAGCAAGAAAAGAGAAAAGAACCTAACCCCACAGCCTACTTGAAAGGGCTCCAGTGGCCAACCTGAGAGAATTTGACCATCAGCAAAAGAAGAACGATGTAAGAGAGTAATTTGTAATATATGAGATCGCATTGATATACAAAATAAATAAATAATTGGGGAAGAATGGAAATCTCTCGCCTACAATGGAAAATCAATTCATAAACGTAGAAGAAATGATGAAATTAGAAAGTCATAAATTTGCACCCATCGCAGTGGAAATGATTTCAGTCAAAAACCACCCATAAATGATAAAAACTAGTAGATGAGTCTGAAGAGGAAAAGAATATTTACTTAGTGTCAAAGGCTCCCCCACAAGTTACTTATTAATTGCAAAAGAAAAACAAAATTTTACAGTAGATTAAGCTAGTGGCCACAATTTCAACCAGTGTTCCACATTAAGGTCACCCATGCTGTGGAAATGTGCCTCCTGAGATGATGAAAGGATTCATGCAAATTTCCAGGCAAAGATTCTGTTTCAGTGAGGCCGATGAAGCCGGAGTATGGACACTGGAAACAAGTTCCTCAGAGGTTCTGATGTAGGTGATCCACAGACCACTGACTGACTTCTGGGCATAAAATACTTGTTTATGGTTGTCCTTCAAGCTTTGAACAAAGAAAGTCATGTCTGCAAGCTTCTAGAAAGTGCCGCTCATTACCATCTATATCTGAACACGTGCCTTTCTTCAATTTGGCAGAAATTCTTATCTGTCTAGAAATCTTCCTGCACATTTTCGGAACCACCCCCTACCACTGGCCCTCTGAAGTATGCCTTGGTTACCTTTATGGGGGTCTGTTTCTTCGGAATTCTGGGAGTTAATCATCAGCTGAAGAAAATCCACTCGGTGCTGGAAGCAGAAGGAGACATTTTAATGACAAGAAAGTCACTTGTGAAGTTGGAAATAAATTAGGACCGCCACATTTAGCCTCTTCCCTGAGAATAGGGCCCCTTTAAGTCCAGAAGTCTCACTAGTGTCCCCTGAGTCATCAGTGAACAAAACCTCCATCCACAAATCTTGGAGAGCAGGATGTTTCCCTAAGAGAAATCCAGCCACCATGTCCAACTGTTCTTTGGTCCTCACTGTCTCTGATCTTCAACATGGCTGGCTTTTGAACACGGCTTCCCGCTAAAGAGTTTCCCGCTCCCTCTCCTGTCACTCCTGCTTGCTCAGGACTTTATCCATTTTATTCTCAGTCCTTAATTCTTAACAAATGGCCACTTAGCTGAATCCCCTGACATTTGCAGAGTTCATCAGCACCTCTTCTGTGAGAAGCTTCAAATGTCTCACTCTCACAGAACTCTGCATAATCTCCAGCCCTGTTTCCCTGACCTTCAGACTATTTTGTGCTAGCCACTAGTCCTCAGGAAGGCAAAGTTGTGTTAGCCAGCCGCTGCCTCCATGTCCAGAGAAGACTCCTGCCCTCTCCAGTCTCTGGGTGAGCTCCAATTTAACATAGACTATACTTCATCAAGTGCCTCTTCGGAACTTCCATTGCAAAATGTATAAAATAAGAGACTTTGAACTGAAGTGACTCTTTGCCAATTTAAGATTCGAGGAATTATAATACCAGGACGATACTTTTTAAACAGTAATTTTTATACTTTAACCATTTATTGAAGTAAGTGGTAAACTTTTTATCTCAACAATATTTATGCAGTGACATACTAATCATTGTGTCCATTATGACATTTTAAACATTGTCTTTCTGACTAATTTTCTTATTTCCTTTCCCAACCTGCAACCTCTTCATTCCCCATACAATGTTATACCTCTCCTGCTCTAAACCCTAGAGCCTCTACCTACTTAAAAAGAAAGAAGTATGTAAATCATAAGTATACAGCTCAATAAGTTATCAAAAAGTGAACATACTCATGTAATTATCGCCATATTTTACCTTTTGTTTATCATGGAGTCGACTTTCTTTCATCCTTTGTACGGATTTTGTAAAAAAATCAGTAACGTTTTTTGGAAATAAAAAGATATTTAATGCTTCAAAAACCGGGTTAAGGAATGGAAAGAGTACTGTAAGGAGAAAGGAAAGCACAATGAAAATACAAATTTTACTTGGAGCAATTATAAGTTGCTCCAGCAGTCAGAAAACTAAAGGGCTTTCACCAGGAGTCATTCCCTGCTATGACCTTTACTCAGATATACAGGCTTAAGCAAGGATGAACCCACCCATAAGGACCATCGTTATAACAGTAAAATCAGTGGCCATTTCTGCATCTTTGCAGTGACCTAAGGAATAGGATTAAATCTGTGGACTTCTTGGCCCTTTATCTATTGGAGTAGAATCACTTTGGATAAACCAGATCATAGCATACTACTTTAATCATGCTGTACCAGAAGTAGTCAGGATAGAATAGTACAGTATATGACTCTCAACCACAATGAAATGAAATTAGAAATCAGTAACTGAAAGAAAACTGGGAAATTCACAAGAATGTGAAAATTAAACAATATCCTCCTATATAAGCAATGGGTCCTACAACAAATCAAAAGGACAGTTAGGAATTGCTTTGAGATAAATAAAAATAAAGACACGACATGTCATAATTTATGGACGTAGCAAAAATAGTGCTCAGAGAGAAATTTATAGCTATAACTCTCTATATTTAAAAAGAACGAAGATCTCAAATCAATAACCATACTTTCTCCTTAACACACACACAAAAGAAAGAGAGCAAATGAAACCTAAAGCAAGCAAGCAGAAGGAAGGAAATAAGGATGGTAGAATAAACTAATAAAGAAAGAATAAAGAACAATAGAGAAAATCAATGAAATCAAAAGCTGAATCTTTGAAGACACTTAGGTAAACTGATCAAGAAAAAAAGGATTCAAATTACTAGCATCATAAATGAAATAGGGTAGATTACTACTGACATTTAAAAAATAAAAGAACTACAAAGAGATATGGACTATTGTTTTTCAATATATTAGATAACTTAGATGAAGTGGACATATTTCTAGAAAGACACAAACTGTAAACCTATAAACCTATAACAAGAAAAAAGATTGAAGTAGTAATCAGGAAACTATTCATGAAGAAAAGCTCAGTCCGGATGGCTTCAATAGTCAATTATACTAAATATTTAAAGAAGAATGAAAACCAATTTTTCACAAACTCTTCTAAAAAATAGAAGACGAGGGAACACTTGCAAAATCATTCTATAAGGCCAATATTACCCGGACACTAAAACCAGACAAAATATCACAGAAAAAGAAAACTACTGACCAATGTATCTTATGGGCATGGATCCAAAAATTCTTAGTAAAATACTTGCAAACTCAATCCAGAAACAGATAATAGAAATTATACACTATAACCAAGTGGGGATTATCCCAGGAATAGAAAATTGTATAATACACTATGCCAATAGAATAAAAGACAGAAACCACACGATCATCTCAATAGATGCAGAAAAAGCATTTGGCAAAATCCACACAATAACCTAGGAATAGAAAGGAATTTCCTCAATGTAATAAAGGGCATCTACAAAAAAACCTATAGCTAACACCATACTTAATAGTAAAAGTCTGAATGCTTTCCTCTAAGTTTAGAAACAAGACAAGGATGCCTCTCTCACCACTTCTGTTCAACATTGTACTAGAAGTTCTAGCCAGGGGAAATAGATTTTTAAAAAAAGAAAGAAAATATATTAATATAGAAAAGGAAGAATAAAAAACTATATTATCAATAACATCATCTTACATATTGAAAATCCTAAGAAATCTACTAAAAAACCTATTAGAACTTGTTTAGAATAAACAAGTAGAGTTTCATGATACAAGATTAATATGCAAGATCAATTGTTTTTCTATAAATTATAATAATCCAAAAGCGAAATTAAGAAAATGGTTTCACTTGCAACAACATCAGGAAGAGAATAAATAAACTTAACAAAAGACGTGGAACTTATATTCTGAAAACAAAACAATGTTAAAATAAATTAAAGTAGATCTAAGTAAATGAAAAAACATTCATGTTCATGGATCAGAAAACTTAATATTGTCAAGATGGTAATAGTCTCCAAATCAATTTACAGATTTGATTAATTCTTTATCAAAATACTAGCTGGCTTCTTTCTAGAAATTGACAAGCTAAATTAAAATTCTTACAAAATTGAAAGGGACCCAGAATAACCAATATCTGAAAACTAAAAAAGGATAAAGTTGTAGAACTCACACTTTTCGATTTCAAAATTTACTACAAAGTTATAGTAATTAGGGCTATGTGGAAGTAGCATGAGGATAGACATATAAATCAATGGAATAGAATTTAGAGTCTGAAAATAAACCTGTGTGTCTAAGGTGAAATAAACTTTTTAATTGAACTTTTTAAATGAATTTTTCAACTACCATTGAGATAAATATTATATTAGTTTCAGGTGTACAATATACTGATTAGACATTTATGTACCTTATGAATAACAACCCCAATAAGTCTAGTACCCTTCTGACATGATAGTTATTGCAGTACTATTGACTATATTTACCATGCTGTACTATACATCCCATGACTATTTCTTATAACTGGAAATTTGGACTTCTTAATCTCTTTCAACTTTTTCACCCATCCTCTAAGGCCCCTTTCCATCTGGAAATCATAAATGTGTTCCCTGTATCTGTGAGTTTTTTTTTTCTTTTTTGTTTGTTCGGTTATTTTGTTTTTTGTTTTTTAGATTCTATATGTAAGTGGAATCATATGGTTTCTGCCTTTCTCGGACTTATTTTATTTAGCATAATACCCTGTAGGACCATCCATGTTGTTGAAAATGGCAGGATTTCACTTGTTATGGCTGACTAATATTCCATTATATGTATGTACCACATCATCTTCATCCATTCATCTATTCGTGGACACTTAGGTTGCTTTCATATCTTGGCTATTGTTGTATAATGTTGCAGTGAACATAGGGGTACATATACCCTTTTTTGGATTAATTAAAAAAATTTTTTCAATTATCATTGACATTAATATTGTATTAGTTTCAGGTATACAGCATAGTGATTAGACATTTACATTACTTATACAGTGACCCTCCTTATGCATATATCTTTCTGAATTAGTGTTTTAGATTTCTTCAGATAAATACCCAGAAGTGGAATTCATGGGTGATATGGTAGTTCTATTTTTAACTTTTTGAGGAAACTCCTTACTGTTTTCTATAGTGGTTGCACCAATTTACAATCCTACTAGCAGTGCACGAGGGTTTCCTTTTCTCCACATTCCTGCCAGTACTTGTTGCTTGCTGATTTATTGATAATAGCTATTCTGACAGGTGTGAAGTGACATCTCTTTGTGGCTGTAATTTGTATTTCTCTGATGATGTTGAGCATTTTTTCATATGTTTATTGGCCACATGTATGTACTCTTAGGAGAGATATCTATTCACATTAAGGTCAACAGAATTTTGAGAAGGGTTATAAGGTTATTCAATGGGGAAGAATAGACTGGGACAAGTGAATAGCCACATGCAAAAGAATGAAGTTAGACTCTTCACACCATATACAAAAACAAAATAAAAATAGATTAAAGAGCTAAATATAAAGGCTAAAACTATATACTCTTAGAATAAAACTAAGGAGTAAATATTCATAACATATTAGGCAATGGGTTTTAGACATGACACCAAAAGCACATGGTCAATAAGGGAAAAAACATAAATTGTACTTCATTAAAATTAAAAGTTTTACTTCAAAGGATACTATTGAGAAAGAGGAAAGACACCTACGGAATGAAAAAACATTTCTCAAATCACATATGTGATAAGAAATTTTTATCTAGAATATATAATTAACTTTTACAATGCAAAAACTAAAAGACAAACAACACAATTATAAATGGGCAAAGGATTTAAATAGATTTTTATGAAGGAAGATATAAGATAGTCAACAAACATATAAAAATTGCTCAAAACCATTAGCCATTAGAGAAATGCAAATTAAAATGCAAATGAGATATCATTTCATACCCTCTAGAATGGCCACAAACAAAAAGATAGAAAAATGTTGACATGGTGTTGGTGAGGATGTGGAGTAACTGAAACCTTCTATATTACTGATGGGAATGTAAAATAGTATAGATGTTGTGGGAAAAAGTTTTGCAGTTTCTTAATGCGTTAAACAGAATACTCGACAATTCAGCAATTCCACCCTTAAGTGGAAGAATCAAAACCAAAAGAAACTGAAAAAAATTGCAACAGGTATTCAAACAAAAACCTGTACATGAATGTTCATAGCAGCACTCTTCACAATAGCCAAAAGGTGGAAACAACCCAAGTGTCCATCAACAGATGAATGAATAAACAAAAAGAAGAATGTCCATACAATGGAACATTATTTGGCCACAATATGAAATGAAGTACTAAACAAGCAACACAGATGAACTTGAAAATATTATGCTAGATAAAAGAAGCCAGCCACAAAAGACCACATATTATGTGATTCCATCTATATGAATTGTCCAGCACAGGCAAAGCTGTAGAGACAGAAAGTAGATTAGTGGTTGCTTAGGGCTAAAGAGAGTGGAAGGTGAAAGTTAAAAGGTGCAAGGTACATGGATAAAAGGTATTGATAAAAATGTTCTAAACAATTAATATCGTGATGGTTGCACATGTCTTTGAATGTACTAACAATTATTTTTTTAGTTTTATTGAGTTATAGTTGATACAGAGTACTGTAGATGCTTAAGATGTATAGCATAATGGCTTGATATACATCTATTATGAACTAATTACCATAATAAGCTTAGATAATATAAAGTCATATATTTACAAGAAGTTTTTCTCCCTTGTTATGAGGACTTTCAGAATTTATACTCTTATTCATCTTATAATTGAAAGTTTGTACCTTTTGACCAAACTCATTCAATTTCCCCACCCTCAACTCCTGCTGCCTCTGATAACCACAAATTATTTCTCACTTTTCTATGAGTTTATATATTCTTTTAGAGTCTACATATAAGTGATATCATGCAGTATTTATCTTTCTCTGTCTGACTTATTTCACCTAGCATAATGTCCTCAAGATCCATCCATATTGCTTCAAATAGGAGGATTTCCTTTCTTTTCATGACTGGATAGTATTACATTTGGTGTATATATATATATATATACACGTGTGTGTGTGTGTGTGTGTGTGTGTGTGTGCACGCGCGCACGTGTGTGTATCTTACGTTTTCTTTATTGATTTATCTGTTGATGGGCACTAGATTTTAAAAGTTATAGAATTATGCTTTTAATTGGATGAATTACATAGAATATGAATTATATCTCAATAAAGACTTTATAGAAGACAGAGAGGGAGGAGAAGAGGGAGGGAGACAGGGAGAAAGAGACAGATGGGGGTGGGGAGGAAGAGGAAGGAAAAGAGAAAGAAAAATAAATAAAGTAGTTCACGTACTTGTTGAGAGAATGAGTGGATCTAAGAAACTAAATCTCATGAGCTTCTTGATATTTTCCACAAAGGGATCTTGTGGGTGGTTGAGAGAATCGATGTTCACTCCAAAAGATGTGCTAGTAATCACATCCATGCTGTATGCCCCAAAGATGCTGAGTAGAAAAAAAAGACAAGGAAAATTAAAATCAGCACGACTTGGTTATCCTTATCCAACAGATGCAGCAAGAAGAGCATGTAAATGCATATACTCAGGCAAAGACACATAAAGAGCCACGAACTCTCAAAACCATCTGCTGGATTATCTGAAGAGTCTATGCCTCTGTCACACTCACTCACGAAGTGTTTATCCGGTGCCAGGGATATCGCTGGCCCTGTGCTGGGGGTGATGGAGACACGGAGGCAAGATAGACCCACTTGCAAGCACAAGGAGATCAGTCACAGATGGATGGAGACCCATAATCAGACAAATGACAGTAGTGTGGGCAATAGTAGCTGTACTGTATTTGAGCAGGACAAAATGAACTCTACCTAGTGGTGTCAAGAAACGTGACATTGATCTGGGTCTTGCCTCCCCAGAGCGTCTATGCTCAGAGCTGCCTGCTCTTCAGCACATTACAGAACAGCAGCACCCTCTTCTGAGTTGCCAGCAGTTGCCAGCAATGCCATCCTTCTTTCTCCACACACCTGCCATGGCTCCTGAAAGACTCACTCTCCTCAACTCCAGTGATTTGAGGTTCCTGTGAGGGCAAACTAATTTCTGTAAATGTGAGAACTAAGAATGTTCCTAGTTTTAAAAAAATAATAAAGTCCTCCAAAATTGATTTGGGGAATCCCATAGGTCAATGATCATGTGTTCCCAGTTTTCTCAATTTACGTCTGTTCCTGCATAACTGAAAAAATATCTTAGTTTAGACAAGAAATGATACGGTCACCTTACCCAGAGTCTGCACAGGACATTCTCTTTTTTTAGACTAAAAAAAAGAGAAGTGGTGGTAAGATACAATGTTTCATATTTTGCTGGTATCCCCTGCAAAATCATGAAGGGGTTTAAGCAGCTCCAGGTTCTACATTGTAACTTTCCTGCCCCATCCACTACCCACCAATATGTGCCAGGTTACTCAAAATTTTGGTACGATCACGTTTCTTCTTAAACTGTGTGTTTTTTGTCTTCCAGAATATCCACGGTGACAATTATGCAGAAAAAGGAATCCTGGCTCATGTACACAGAAGACATTTCTCTACTGGCTGTCCTGCTTTTTTTGGTGAGTCGTCTCTTCTTGGGTGGCCAACTGGCATTGTAATACTAACACATCTATTTCTGTTTGGTCATTAGAGTAAGTTGACAGTGGGAATTTCAGCTCTGTGGCAGGCAGCTGGAGGATCTCGTGACAGAGCTCAGAACCCAGCGGCTCCACCCCTACTTACTCTTTCAAGGAGATGGGCTTGCTTTTCTCTGCTTCCTTCCTCAGGTTTCTCACCAACACATCTCCATAGTGGCTAATGATGGGGAACATCTAGACACAAAGTATAACAGCACTTGAAGTTAAATGCCAAAACTCAAATCCTAGAAGGACCCGTTTTCTTATAAATATGAAGCAGCAAGTGACATTTTATAATGAAATTTATAATGTCACTTCTAGAACAATTTTTAGAAAGCTCAAATTCAGTACACTACCTCTTGTAAAGAAACTTTCTGGTTTTACCCAGTGAATTCTTTAAGTTTCAAATTGACTTGTTTCTTTTTTTTTTTTTTTTCTTTTCTTACCTCCTTGAGTTTGCCACTGGTGAAGGTTGGAGAGAGTAACATTCGCATTCTCTTCCAGTTTTCATCTTCAGCCACAGATAAGGCATTTTTCATAAGTCCGACTGGACCAACAAACTAAAGTTGAAAGTAAAAGACATTGTTCCCTACATAAGTTTTGGAGATCTCAATAGTTGTGGACAATCTATAAAATGGACATAAATTAGTCAACAAACATTAAGTGATTGTCTACTTAGTAGCAGGCCTTATGCTTGATACTCTATGTTTTTGTTATAAATGTCTAGACTTCTGTGAGGGTGGAGGAGACATCCAGCCACCCAATGTGGTTTCTAGCTGTTATATCAAAATCTCTTTTTCAGTGCAAATGACCCACATGGCACAGAAACTTCTCTTCCAGGGGACTAGATAGGAATAAAATATAGTACATCTTCCAGGGTTGTGTAGAATGGAAAGAGATTATTGACAGTCTTTATAAACTGTATGTTGCCTCAGAACAGTTATATCTTTACTTATATTTTCAGAATGAGCTACTGGAAAAAGGGATGGTGATTTGTTTATAAAATAGTACTTAATAAGTAAAAGATAAGGAATCTATTTACTGTTATGAAAAAAATGATACAATCTTTTTTCTTTACATTTTTCCACCAGGGATAGAAAGAAAAAGAAAGAGATGGTTTTATTTCTCAGCTTGGAACTGGCCTATGAGGTCAAGCTGCTTGAGACTCTTTCATCTTCTAATTCTATATTTTGTTTTAAAATGAGTGTCTCTAACACACATTCATGATAAAAACTCACCAACTGGGCAGAAGAAAACTTCCTCAAATTGTTAAAGCGCATCTACAAAAACACCCTCAGTAAACATCACAAGGATGAAAACCTAGAGAGACATCACCAAGATGGTGGAGTAGGAGACTCTAGCCTCCATCACCCACAAAAAACAGCAATTAGACAGCTATCCACAAACAAATAAAGGTCTAGGAGAGCTCAGGAGTTTACGTAAGAAGATCAGCAACAGAGTGAGGCAAAAATCCTGCAAATAACTATGCAAAGTGAACAGGAAGAAGAGTTTAATTTTGCCTGCATCATCCCATTTGTCAGGTCAGCACCGCTCAGTGAAAAGAGGGGACTCCCCAGCCTGAGAGACTCCTCTTTGCTGAGTAAAGAACCGTGGAGCGAGTGACAATTTCCCCCTGCCTTTCAGGGCACAGCACAAATGACCTGCTTTGGTTTCATTACACCCACTCTATGGCATAGATAAAAAGCCTAGAGGTAGCTAAGAACAAAGAAGAAGAGAAGCAACTACCATATCAGCCATGCGGCAGAAATGATCATGATTTTCTCTATCCTTCTCTGCAGAAGACCCCAACAGCCTTTGCTGCTGAGGAAACCAACAGTCAGCACAGATTCTGTGAGGCCCCTGCAAATTTTGCTGCTAATAGCCCCAGTGTTTCTTGCATTTGCAAACTCCAGTAGACTGAGTCTTGCCTATCACACTCCACTGTCACCAGAGCTACTCCATGAAGTGCCACCATTCTGAGCCCCGGGATCCACGCCAGCAGCCCGCACTGTCATATGTGACTGAGCATGTGCATAATACCAGCCTAGTCCACCTCATTTATTCAGGTTCCTGGAGTTAACCCTGACTCCTGCCAGTGGACTAATCTGCCACATGTGCCCACAGCTACCCCTTGTAGCTACACACCTGCACAGTGTCAGCCTCAACACCAGTAACCAGCCTCTACGGCTGTGTGTCCACCTGAAGCTAGCCCCTTCAGCCATGTGAATGTACACGATAGCCTGGGCACTCAATTCTACTTCTGTGCCCACATTTGGCCCCAGCCCCTGCTACTGGTGCTGGCCCTTACCATTGGTCATGTGCCTGCAGTTCGCCCTCAATGATAAGCATTTGCATACCATCAGCTTTGGCTACCATTGCTGCCTGACTGAGTCCCTCACTGTTGGAGTTGTTGATGCTGCTAAAGACCCTAATAACCCTTGCCGCTCCTTGAACCCTCGAAAGCATTTGCTGCCAAGGATCATGCAGTTGGTGATGTGATGAACCCCAGTTGCCTGGGCTAGCCACGCCTTATTGACCTGAAGCCACTGCATCGCCATACAGTATCAACTTATATCACTATAATGAGGGTCACAGTACACTCTAGTATGGCCCAGCCCCAAAGTAAAGGTCTTTCCTTATTGAAGTTAGTTCATTAAGTCTGTAAAAGGTGACCGCTTCTTCAAATGAGCCGACACTATTTCAAGACTACAGGGATCACAAAGAATGAAGGAAAGATGACACCACCAAAAGAACACAATAAACCTGTAGTAACTGACCTCAAAGAAATGAAGATCACAAATTACATGACAAGGGATTGAAAGTAATTGTTCTAAAGAAGCTCAGAGAGCTACGAGAAACACAGATAAAAAATTAACAAGATCATTTGATGTCATGTTCCCTGATTCTTTGTGATCCCTCTGTGTTGCAATGGTGTCTGTGCACTGGTATTAACCAATGTTATCTCAATAAATTTAATCTTAAAAAGTTTAACAAAATAAGAAAAATTACAAAAGTGAGAAGTACCACAAAGAGATATGAAACATAAAAAATTACAAAAAGAAAATCTGAAGCTTAAGTCTACGATGACAGAATTAAATAAATGCAACACAGAGCTGCAAGAGCAGACTCAATCAAGCAGAAGAATCAGTGAACTCAAATACAGATCATTTAAAATTATCCAGTCAAAGGAAGAAAAAAGAAGGAAAAGGAATAGAGAAAGACTTTAGATTACAGATACAATGAAATAAAACAATATTTACATTATTGGAGTCCTAAAAGGAGGAGACAGAAAGGGGCAGAAAGTTTATTTGACAAAATACATTAAAAATAAATTATTTTTAAAACTCCCAAACCTGTAAAAATATGTGGAACCCTGGCACATGAAAGTCAAAGGTTTATCTAAAAAGACCTCAACAAGACATTATAATAACATTGTCAAAAATCAAAGACAGAGAATCTTGAAAAAGGCAAGATATCTTCAAGTTAAAAAGAAAGAAAGAACACTAAGCTAGTAACATGAAATTGCATGAAAGTATAAAACTCACTGGCAAATGTAAATAGCCAAATTCAAAATACAGTAATATTATTATGGCAGTGGACAAATAAATCATCTATAACTCTAGTGTAAAGGTGAAAGACAAAGTAATTAAAAATAAGTATAGCTAAAATAATTTTAATGGACATACCATATAAAAAGATATAACTAATGACGTCCAAAATAAAATGGGACAGTAAAAACATTTAGTTTTTAAAAGAGCTAAGTTAAGTTGTTATCAGCTTAAAATAGACTGTGATATCTACAAAAAATGTAAGCCTCCTGGTAACCACAAAGCAAAAACTTATATAGTAGATATAGAAAAGAGCAAGAGAAAAGAATCAAAGCATACACTATAGAAAATTATCAAACCCCAAAGAAAGACAGTAAGAAGAGAGGAAAGAGGAACAAAGAATCTGTGACACACCTGGATTAACAATATGGCAATAGTAAGTCCTTCTCTATTAATAATTTCTTTCTATATAAGTGGACAGATGAATGAAGAAAATGTAGAGTGTATATACATACATACGTACATACATACATACATACATACATACAATGGAATTTTATTCAGTCTTAAAGAAAAAAGAAATCCCGCTATGTGCAACAATATGGAGGAACCTGGAGGACAACATACTAAGTGAATTAAAACAGACACAGAAGGACATATATTACAAGATTTCACATATATGTGGAATCTAAAAAAATAGTCAGACTCATAGTAACAGACTAGAATGGTGGTTATCTGAGCCTAGGAGGGAGGATATTGATCAAAGGGTACAAATTTCTACTTATAAGTTGAATCAGTTCTGAAGATCTAACATACAGCATAGTGTCTATAGATAACAACACTGTTGTATGCTTGTAAATTGCTAAGACAATAGATCTTAAGCGTTCTTACTACACACCAAAAAAAAAAAAAAAAAAGGTGACCATGAGAGGTGATGGATATGTTAATTCATTTGTGGGAATCATTTTATAATGTATGCATATATCAAAATGTCACATCATACACCTAAATACATAATACACTTTATCTGTAAAAAATAAATCTATAAAAATTTCAAAACAGAGAAAGACTGACTACTTCCCCCTAAGATCAGAAATAAGGCAAAAATCTCCATTCACACCACTCTTATATAACATCTTACTGGCAGTCCTAGCTAGTGAAATAAGGAGATAAAAGAAAAAGAAGAAGAAATAAAGGCATACAGATTGGAAGGAAAAAAGTAGAAGTGCCCCTATTTTCAGTGACATGATTGTCAATGCAGAAAATCTCGAGGAATATAAAAAGAAAACCTCTAGAACTAATATTAGCTCAGCAAGGTTGTAGAATACAAGATCGACACATAAAAATCAATCGCATTTCTATACAATAACAATGAATATCTGAAAATACATTGAAAACAATACAACTTACAATCGCTCCAAAGAAAATAAAATACTTTAGACGTAAATCTAACAAAACATGTACAAGATTTCTATGCTGAGAACTACACAATGTTGCTGAAAGGAATCAAAGAAAACCTAAATAAATGACAGACATACTGCATTCATGGCTTGAAAGACTTGACCTAGTAACAATATAGATTTTCTCCAAGTCGAAATATGATTAATTTCAGTTCTTATCAAAATCACAGAAGTTTTGTAAACATAGATCAGCTTATTCTAAATTTGTATAGAAAGGCAAAGGACATAGACTAGGGAAAAAGTTCTGAATAAATGGTGGGAGGATGATTCATTCCACATGCTGAAACTTATTATATAGCTGCAGTAATCAAAACTGTGTGGTAATAGTAGAGAATAGATACATAGAACAATGAACAGAACAGAGAATGAGAAATCCATGCAAATAGGCCAAAATGATTTTTGACAATGGTGCAAAAGCTACTCAAGGAGGAAGGGTAGCCTTTTCACAAACAATGCTACAGCTATTACTCATCCACAGGTAAGAAAGAAAAGAAGAGAAGAGAAGAGAAGAGAAGAGAAGAGAAGAGAAGAGAAGAGAAGAGAAGAGAAGAGAAGAGAAGGGAAGAGAAGGGAAGAGAAAAAAGAAAAGAATAAAAAAGAAAAAGAAAAGAAAAGAAAAAGAAAAGAATGGAAAAGAAAAGAGGAAAGGAAAGAAAGGAAATAACTTTGATCTAAACTTTTATATAAAAATTAGAACAAAATGGATCACATACTTAAATGCAAAACATAAAACTATATAGCATTTAGAAAAATAGGATAAAATCTTCAGGGCCCAGGGCTAGGTGAAGAGTTTTCAGACTTGGCACCAAAAGCACAACTCATAAAATGAAAATTTGATAAAAATTGGCTTCGTCAAAATTAATGTTTGCTTGATAAAGACCTTGAGAAGAAGAAAAGAGAAGCTACACACTATGACTAAAAAAATAATAAGAGGGAACCTTAAGGTGATGGAAACGTTCTGTATCTTCACTGTGGCGGTAGTTACACAAATCTACATATATAACAACTTTACGTAGAGCAACACACACACACAAATGACTGCACATACGACTGATGACATCTGAATAAGCTCTGTGGATATACCAATGTTAATTTCCTGCTTTGATATTGTGCTGTAGTTGTACAAGATATTACCATTGGGGGAAACAGAATGAAAGGTGCATTACATGGGACCATCTTAAATTTTTATCGGCTATCTCCTGTTAATCTGTAACATTTTCAAAATAAAAATATAATAAATTAATTAATTAATTAATTTAAAAAGAATAAATGCCTACCCGCCGGTTTGTGAACACAGAATAACATTCTTTCACTAGCACTGTTTTGATCATGTCTGGATCTGTGATAGCCAACACAGGCTGTCGACCATCATAGAACCTGTTTAGGGAAAACAGAGCTGATTAATTTTAACAAGCCAGTTTCTGCAGTTGGGGTCACTCTGGAAGTCCAGACTATAATTTGCTATTACATAATTCATATTTCTAGAAATCATGGTCAGCAATAGCATTAGGTGGTGTAGAGATGAGTATTTCCTGTATCATTCTCCATAATTTTTTCTATGTTTAAAGTATTTTATTATCAAAAAATTAATTAGGCTAGTAAATAGTCAAAGCAAGTAAGTTATCTGAGAACAGAAAAAATGAGAGTCCACCCACGCAGTCATTAAAAAATATACTTTTGAAGATGTATCACAACATGAAAAATGCCTGGACTTCGAGTGGTAAACACACAATAGAATATACAGATGTCAAATGATAATGTACACTTGGCAATTATTTAATTGTATTAACCAATGTTACCCCAATAAACTTAATTTAAAAAAAAAACATGAAAAAAGCATATGCCTTCATGTTAGAGGAAAAGTGTAGACATACGGATCACAAATATGTAAAAATGTGTCTGCAAATGAAAAAGACTGAAATGCTCAAAAAAATATAGTAGGAATATGAATGATTTCTTTACCCTGTTTTCTAAAATTTGTTTGCTAGTTTACAATTTCTTAAAGGGAATAATATTCTAACTATTAAGGAGGAGTCCTTATTAGAATCAAGGTTAGAAAAATGTAAAAGGACAAAGAGAATAAAAAAATACAGAGGAACGTCTGGCTCTGTGGCTTAGCTGTTCAAAGTACTTGTCTACTAAAATACAAATGAGTGTGTACATTTAATTTATAAATGTTATCTTTTTATTATTTATATTTATTCCATATATAGGCCTAAGGGGCCCTCAGGTCCATGTAGGTGACATCTGTCAGAGGAAGCCCAGCTTTGACACACGTACCACAGAAAGTTGACTTTCTATGCAATACATTCCAATTTGTCCTGTCCTGACTGGTTTCCTATAAGTTTAATTACATTGTCCTATGGCAGTTTATTTTTTACTATAAATCATTTGCATTACCTAGAACAAAAAGGAAGATTTTCCACAAGGCTTACCTATTCTTTTGTTGACTTCACAGAAAAATTTCAAATGGTTTTATGAACATACATTAAAATGAATGAGAACCACTGCACTTAATGCTGACTGTTTCAAAACATGTTCTAAAACTCAGAAGGTTTAAGTGGGTGTGGAGTACATTTAGTGCAGTCATATAAGTTATTGAGGTGGCACTTAGAAGATGAGAAGTGAGGAGAGGTAAAGTCTTCTCCCACTTGCTTTTATCATACAAGCACTCCACTACACCTCCCCCGCTGCTCTCACTAAAATACCAGACGCTCCAAAGGGAAACAGCAACTGCAGCTGCCCAAGGTAACTCTGAAAAATCCTCAAGTCCATCAGCCCACCAAAAAACAGTGGATTCTAGAAATATCCTATATCTCACATGGAAGCAACCGAAGTGTCTACGATAGATGATTGGCTAACGAAGCTGTGGTACATATATACAATGGGATATTACTCAGCCATAAGAAGAGATGAAATACTGCCTTTTGTGACAACATGGATGGACCTTGAGATAATCATGCTAAGCAAAATAAGTCAGATAAAAAAGTTGAAAATGACATGGTATCACTTATATGTGGGATATAAACCTAAAAGCAACAAATAAGCAGGACAAACAGAGACTCATAGACATGAACAATGGATTTGTGGTTACCATAGTGTAGGGGGTGAAGGAGGAGGGAAGAGGTAGACAGGGTAAAGGGGATCAAATATAAGATAGCTGAAGGAAACTGGACTTTGGGTGGTAAACACACAATAGAATATACAGATGTCAAATTATAAGGTACACCTGAAAATTATATAATTGTATTAATCAATGTCACCCCAATAAATTAATAAAAATAAATACATAAATAAAACCAATAGACTGGAGTAGATAAGTAATAATACTTGTATAAACTAAATTTCTATTGAAAAGCCTCAGCTTAAAATTAAAAATAACAAACTCCCCACTCTTGGAGAAAGTAAAAAAGGCTGAGCAGAAATGGTTTACTATTCTGTTTACCTTGATTTACTATTCTGTTTACCTAAACCCATAGTCATTTTTCAAAAGGACATACAAATCAAATTTTAATTAAAAAATGTTTGGCTTTTAATTAATAGTGAATCATGTGGGAAAGGGGGAATGACATGCATTTATGAGCTTATATTAGAAGGGTCTGAAATAATGCATTTTATCCAATTAAAGGTGACCCAAGGAGGAGAAAATGGAGAAGAGGGGATAATGAGGTCCTGGACAGAGAGTGATGCTAGGAGTCCCTAGGACATCAAAGTCTGGAGAGCAGTGCTAACCTGCAACTCTACAGCTTGATTCAGATTGCAGACCGAACACCTGGTGACCTATCAGATTCCTGGTGGGACAAGCTTCCAAAAGCTTTGTAATAGGTGGCCTCATCCCAAGAGGCTTTGGGCTGAGACTATGATCCACAAATGGAGGGGTGGCGGGTGGGGGAGTGGGGAGGAGGGCTTCATCATAACAGCAAGTATGCCCGGTGGAAGTTTCCAGGATACTCACCCCCACATATTTCCATACTTTTTAAAACATTTCTTGTCAAACTCCCATAAACCCTACAAGGAGAAACAAAATTAGATTATTACTCTAAATGTGCTAAACCCTACCTCTAATTGGGAGAAAAATTACTCGACTCTTGAAATCGGGCTTTCTGTTTTGCACTGGCAGATAGAGGGGACCCTTATTCAGAGGTGTCTTGGAGAACAGATGGAAAACAGAGGAGATAGTTGAAACAGAATTTAAAATCGGTCTTGAATTTTCTCCAAGTAGTGTAGATACTGAACCACTTACCCCTTGTCTATGATACTAAGTAACTGCTTGTCTTTCTGAAGGGTATTTGATGTGCATGTGTTGTCTCTAAAATCTCACAACCCCCTGGATTGTTGCCTCCATGGACACTGAAAACTGAAATTGAGGGACACTAAGAATAACCTGCACACTCTTTGATCTCCTGGTTAAGGGCTCTTTTCATTTATCTCATGAGCCACCTCTAGAATTCTAACAGAATTAGTAAGTTGAAGATACCAGTGACCTCTTTCAGTCTAGCAGAATTAAACAAGTCTAAGTCATGTTTATTGAGTGTGGTATTGAGTGAGGAAATGACTAAATGACAAAGTGAATCCGCCTTCCAGTTTTCCAGCTCAGAACAGAAAAGATAGGGGGATGGCACCCTCCACCAGGGCAGAGCAAATTAAAACACTTTCTCTGAGTTTTACGCCTGTACCTTAAAAAACAAATCTTCCTGTAGCTTTTTCATCTATGATCTGTGACGTTTTAACTATGTAAAAGAAAGTCCTAGAAATGTGGTCTTGGAGTATATCTATAAAGAGTTGATTTGAGAAAGGTGGACAAATTATTGCTTTTTCAGAGGGGAAAAAGTGTGGGATCTACTTAGACTAATAGGGTCACTGAAGACCTAAAGAGAATTAGGATCTGAGAAACAAGCCTCTGGTCTGCGGGAAAGGAAATCTGAAGCAGGGAGCAGCCTATATGCAAGGCTCTGCCTGCTGGCCATCCAGACATGAACTTATAACCTTCTGTCCACGGATCAGGACATGGGAAAGTACCAGGGTTGGATTAACCATAAAGGTACACCGTAATGCACAGTCATGTGTCACCGAGTACATTCCATTCGGTTAAATTAATTTTTTAATAATTTTGTCAAATCTCCTTTCTAGTGATTTAGTATAGTAATTCTCTTTGTTTCTTTTTTTTCTTTTTTAACGCAGAACTCATTTATAGTTTAAATAGTCAATAGATGACCACCATCTTGTCAGTTATATACACTTCCTACTCAGACTCATCCATAGGCGCCTCCTTTGAGGATAAAGATGTAAAGCTGAAAGTTTTTGTTCCATCTCTCAAGTCTCCCAAAGTCATCATGGGCAGCAAAGGGTGAGTCAGGCCCATGGAAATAACGGCAGAATTTAGCAGTTCTTAAGAGAATTGAAGAACGTCTGTGCAAATTACCCGATGGTGAATACTTGAGTTGCCTGATACAATGAACTTTCAAAGCTATCCAGGAGGAAGGGAAAAAAAGTGAGGGGCTCCCAGGAGCCTCTACCTTCTTGGGACTCTGCACCTGGCAGAAAGAAAATCCTCACCACGATGCTGACAAGTTGAAACTTCAAGTCCTGTGCCAAATCAGCCAGAGAGCTCTCTGTCCAACTGAGGCAAAACCTGAGGCTCCTAAGAGTAGGAGAGCCCTGGGGGTAAACCTGGCCCTGTGCTGAGTAAGGCATGTGATGCCCTTGTGTTCAGTGGGACATATGATGCCCTATCTGGAACGGGAAGACTCAGAACTTCCTCCTGAGGAGTGCATTTTTACTATGGGACTCAGCTGGGATTTGTAACCATAAGAAACAAAAGGTGGGGCTCGAACAACACTCACCTTTCGATACGCCAGAATAGTTCCAAAAAGAGGCAGAGGTGTAGGCCCGGGAATTCCCAGCTTCTTAAAGAGTCCGTGTGTGTAGGTCCCATATCTACAAAGCAAAAGAGATCGCCAGGTCGCAGGAATTATGGGATAGGTGCTGGGCCTAGCCAGTCACTGACTCAGAACCGGAAGAGTCAATCTAGGGAGGTACCATGTAGACGATAAATAATAACAGCAGCTCCAACAGCAATAAGTACATCCACTCATCATCTCCTTTCCCACCTGGACTGTGAGACCTAGAGAAAGTGATGATGCTTAGCTTAAAGGAGCTGAAGACTTCAGGGTCACAATCCTAGAGTGAATACTTGATAAATGTTTCTAAGTTGGAGTGCTCCTGAGGTTCAGGCTGGAATTCTTCCAGGAAATTCACTCATGACTTTTAGCAAGTTGACTCTTCCATGATTTTGGAGATTCTTATTCTAGGTTTTAAAAAAAGGAAAATAAAAACATATTCTGCTCTGATGATGATATTTTGCTAAACTGCATCCACTCAATAACAGAGAGTTACTGTGAACCCACATTGTTCTTACAGTTTGCTCGGTGACTTTTATGCTTTTCCTTCTCGCTATGTCTTGACTCTGTTTTAGAGTCTGGTTCTTCTTAAATATATCATCATAAAGAAGCCTTGGAATAGCCACAGTTTACTTATTTCTAAGAATAAAAACTATGTCCAAGGCTTCCATAGTTCTCATAGAAATGCAGGTGCCTTTCAGCTACACCCACACCCACATCTCTGTTGTTAGGCAGTTTCGTTGACTTGATCTCTAGAGAAGGGTGACTGACAGTTTGTTCCCTGAATGAAACTGTATAAAGCATCCAATAACTAACGAATTTATTTCCAGGCCATTCTTTCCCTCATGACATCTGGTCCTTTAATCTTTGATGCTGCTAAGCACAGTACCAGGCTCACTCATTTTTCAAGATGGTTACTCACTAAGCAGTTAGTTTATTGCCTCTGTGTGTCAGTTATCCCAAAATCTCATTAAGTCTGGTGCTTCCTATGGCAGGCCTGCCTGAAATTGATCTTTCACATGTCATGTGTGGAGTGCCACCACTGAGGGTTCTAGAAATTCACAAGCCTTCCCAATCTGGTGTTACCGAGAAATGGCGGAGTAGAGGAAGAAAAAGAAGCTGAGGAAAGAGACTACTGGCAACCATTTTAAAAAGGAAGTTTGTAGGCCTAAAAGCTCACCTCATAGAGGCAAATTAGGAAAGTATGGCTGAAAAGCAAGCTCTATAAATGTTTGAATACGCCTTATAAATTCTTTTCAGTACCAAACTTCAGTACCTGTGTGTTGATAGCAAAAGATACATAATATAACATAAAATGAATAACCATAAGTGTTCAAGAGTTGAATTAAGACCTTATGTCCTTTTCTTTGGAGGTTATTTTTAAAGAAAGCATAGGTTCCGAAAATTCTAATTTTATAATATCTGATAAAATAAACCGCAAAATTGTATGAAAGGACTTGTGTTACAGGGTGCAGTGGAGGCACTTCGGCCAGGCCCAGCTGGGTATTTGGATCTTTCCTCCAGAAAGTTGATGGAAATGTCTGTATTGACTGTTGAAAACTGTGTTACCCTTGGTTAGTCCCACCCTAGTGTTTTCTTTTCCCTTGATAACCATGGCAAATCAAACACTTTTCTGCTTCTGAACTTTCAACTTGTTACACGAACTCTCAAGTGAGGCCAAACAATTAAATAAATATGTCAGCAACATTGATCCTGAGGGAAGATTTAGTCTAGTGTCTAAACTCACATGGTTCCATATTCCACCTTTCCTCTTTTGGGGAGAGTAATGCTGCTTTTGGTACAAATGAAGGGGCTAAAAATAAAGCCAGTCACTTCCATTGCATTTACATGTGTTGGAATAAAAGGACATTATCTCTGCTACAACAACTGACTCTTGGTTGTATCTGTGTCTCCTAAGGCTACAGTGTTGTTTATCCACTGGTGACAGTAGTGACAGCTCCACTGCCAGACAGACCACACAGTGTGGCTTAGATGGTGCCACTGTCCCCAGGCTTCAAGCACATGAGATTCCTACTCTGCTGCCCTGTGAGTGACCACCTGTGGGACCAGGACTGGGAATATCTAGGAGAAATATTCTCCCATTCCAACCAGACTGCTACATGGATGCCTCTCCTATCATCACTGGCTCACAATCTCACTACTCACTTGCACTGTGAGATCGGCTAGGCAGATATTTTTTTAAAAACATATATAATCTATGTCAAAGAGGTATATATTTGTACACCTGACTGATTTCATGACATTATCTAGAAGGGTGAGGTTATTCACACACTTTTGTAGCCACAAATCCTGAATGAACAGCCCTCTTTTATCCTTCAGAAAGAACATGCTGTAAATAGTTTTATGTCAATAAAAAAGTCTAGTATTAAATAAAATGAAATTAAATGTTATCAATTAATTTAAAAATGTTATCATACAAAAAATATATTGCCACAATACCCTGAATCCATAACACTTCATTCAAAGAATTAAATCAAAGTTTATACTTTCTATAGTCATATCATCATGATTTCTGTCTCTTCATGAAAGTGAAAATAAAACATGAAGGGGGGCTTCCCAGCCTACACATAAAAAAGCTCCTCTCCCAGCCTGCTCCATGATGCCAGGAATTCCACCCTTGAAAGGACTTCCTCTGCTAGATGGTTTGATTCATCCTCCTGTACTGTAACTTACTGGGAAAAAAAAATCCAAATTGGCTTGTGGGTTTGTGGCTTTGCAAACTGCCCACAGATTTCATACTGGGGAACACAAATCTCTATATTGTTGCCAACCCTCCCCAAAGACTAGAAGGAAATGGTGAAAGAAAAGAATAGGATTTCATAATTTCTGCCAAGTTTTTCCTGCTCTATGATTTCATTTAGTGGTAAATAGTTTTGCCTACAACGGGGTTGGGGAATGAATCTTAGGAGGGGAGTGCCAAGGGAGGGGCACAGAAAAGAGGGAAAAGCCAAGTGTGATGAGATGGGTGGAGTAGTGTCCAACTCCCCTGTGAAGTCTTGGGTACCCTAGTGCCTTGTGTAAATGATGCCAGGCAGTGGGAGGGAGGGGAGCAGGAGCCACCCTTGTGACACAGGGGCCAATCCTTCCAGACATCTCTTTCAGTAGACATAAAATTTGGAAAGTGAAGATAATGAAACAAAAACTCAGGTCACACTTTTCTGCCTCCAGGATAACCAGAACTGGGAAGGGGATGAAGACCCCACTGCACAGAAGCCAGTTGTTTTCATCTGCCTCTGCTGAATTCTGGTTAGTCTAGGTCCATCCAAACTGGCAGTCAATCAGAAGATCATCTCCAGTAGGAAATAATGTCACTAAAACTACCAAGCTACAGAAAATAGGAGTTGGGGATTGACGGGGTGTTACTTCTTCCACAGATCAGGGTAATATCAATAACAACCCCTTTGGTGTTTGTGTACCAAACATTTAAGCAACTATCCCTTCATTAAGTGTAGTATCTTCAAAAGAGAAAAGGGAAGGTAGAGTGGGGGGCGTTGCTTAGCTCCCCAGGTTCAAGATTTAGAGGTCACAAGCCTGAGCAGTTACTCACAGATAGAGGAGCAACAGGCTGATAGCCAGGAGAACCCAGGTTTCTGTCGAAAAGCTTGGGATCAGGTCCATGGCCACTTTCCTTTCGAGGTATGCTCCTCTGAATTTTCCTTTCAGCTGTGTGAGCTCTTCTTTTCAGACCTACGCATGCAGAGCTTTTCTTCCTCCTGGTGGATATTCAGTGAAACTGGATATTTATGTGCTGAGTCAGGGGGTGGGGCTTGAGTAGCAGCCAGTAGAAGGCTCATCTCTGCTCCAACTGCAGCTGCCCTCTCCACCTTGATAGTTGGCAAAGCATCATGGACACTCCTACTTTGACCTCCCTTGAATTCGTGTTTCTTTCTTTTTTTTTTGTAGGAAACCAATAAACAACACACCCAATTTTATCAGTGAGCCCAAAGATTGCAGAAACTTAAGTAAAGCTAGTGCATGAAATCTCTAACCTGCCCTTGACACCATGGCTGCCTGCACTAAAAAATGAAATCTTTCAAATAAGCTATGTCTACAGATCTGTACCTATGCAGTTCCCTCTGCCAAGGAATGTCTGTGTGCCTCCTAGAAGGCTCCTACCCAACCTTCAAAACTGAGCTTAGACAGAGCCCCCTCTATTGGAGTCTTTTGTAACTGATCTCCTAGACCTGATATAACCACCTCCTCCTCTGAACAGCTTCTATTCCCTGCACACAATTCTATTATTGCCCTTTCTACCCTCAGCACCACTGTTGGTCTCCACGTCAAGTTTCATTACCAGACTGAGAGCTTCTCAAGGGCACATTCTGGGTATTAGTCACCACTATGTCCCTAGTCTCTAGCAGAGCACTTTATACAGAGTGGGCATCGAGTAGGGTTGCTGGAGTTGAGGTGGTAGATGTGAGGTTGTTGGGTGTCCTGTGTGTCCTTTTCTTGTGACTCCTTGGTGACCACGCCATCTTCCTGATTGTTAGTGCAACAAGAAGACCTGGCTATGCCTCGGTGTCTATCGCGGCAAGTTCAGGCTGATCCATCAGGATTTTATTGACAAGGGGCCCCTGAAGGAGAGGCAGGACATGGACGAGAGGGTGATGACTAACCAAGTGTATCAGCTCATCCTGTTTCCTGTCTCAGCCCTCAGCACAGTAGACAGACAGCCAGATTCAAGAACAAACAATGGCCCTGCCTCTCTGGAAAGGTGGCAAGTCCAAGAACAATGAATGCAAAGAGAATAGCAGCCTGGACCTCAAACACCTTAGCCTCCAATGCCATGGCAAATGTCACTATGCATAATGTAGGACTCCAGAAAGGTGACATGAACTTGTTTTCAGGGGCAAAGGGATCACAGTAGAGGTGGCTTCCTGCTTTTAGACTACTTGGAGATTTTAAATGGGTGGTAAAGAGCTGGTAGGAGGAGGCCTATAAGCAGTCAGTGTCAC
>PVKZ01006357.1:15000-36382 GCA_004027375.1 Macroglossus sobrinus | reverse complement strand
TCAGTTCTACTCATTCCTCTTTTGTCTCCTGTAAAATTTCCTTAATACTTCTTAGCCATATTTTGTCTGCTAACATTGATTTTAAAGAGTCCTTTGCACATTTTGTTAACTGTGTTGTAGGTATCTCCTGGTATTTCATTTTATCTGTAATTCTCTGCCAGGAACAGACTTTCTCCTTGGTTGGTTGGTTGGTTGGTTGATTGGTTTGTTCCTATCATAATTCAGTCGAATTTATATTACTTATCTGAAGGAATATAAATTACTGTTTGGGGAACATATTGTTTTGACATGGCCCCTTACCCTAAAGGTCACAAAACATTATTCCATATAGTATTTAAAAAATTTAAGTTTGGCTTTCACGTGGAAACCTTCAGCCGTACGAAATGTATTTACTTGTAGTTTTCCATACAGTTAAACACTTCCCTTGCTTCACTTTTAAAAATGTTCTCCCATCAGTCTGTTTCTGGTTTTTTTTTTTCTGTTTTCTTTCTTTCGTTGGCATATTCCCGCACAGACACCATCTTTACAGTGCAGTAGCTCAATATTTTAGAAAGAGCTGTCTCTCCATTGATTTCACGCTTCTCCGATATTACAACACTTCAGCAATTTATTTTACGACAATATTATTTGTTTGTTATACTGATTCCCGGTATTTTCCTTCCCTCATTCCCATAGCTTATTACCGTGGATGGAAGGGACCGTTGACCTTCCCATAATGATTTTGAATCCATCAGTGTTGCTAATCCCTCGAAATCCAAATGACTTGCATCTAATAATTCAGTGTGTTGAAAGAAAATCACGTCAGCAGCAAATCGTGACGGTTTTGCTTTCGACTTTCCGGTTCGTGAATATTTTTTCTTGTCTTATTTCTATGGCTTAAATAGTCAATGTAATGTTGGATAGAAGTACGAGTGGGCATTCTTGTCTTTTTCTGAGATCAGAGGAAATTATTTAACCTTTCCCTACTTGGTAAAATACTCTGTACATATTGACAAATTTCTCCCCTTTTCAAATTTTGCTAAGCATTTTTATCATAAATAAATTGTAAATATTAAGAAAATGTTCTACATGTTTAGATTACTCTTCTTCTTCACTGTATTAATATTATAAGCTGCATTAATAGGGGTTTTTTTTTGAGTGTAGAACTAACCCATGCATTCCTGGAATAAACCAAACTTATTGTATATTATCTTCTCTATACACTACTAGATACGGTTTGTTAATACTCTAGATTTTTTCCATATTTTATTCCAACTGAGTTTGAGTACTTTTTTCTTATACAGACTTTGTCTGGTTTTGGTGTCAAAATTTTCATTGGTTGCTAGCCATTCCTGACAAAATGAGTAGAAAAATATTCTCTGATCTTCTATTTTCTGAGAAACTTTTTCGTGATTAGAATTATTCATTCCTAGCCACATTAGGCTACTGGTGGACAAACCGAGAGGAACAAGCATTTATAAAATGCCTCCTTGGTTGGAAATTCTGGCCTAACTCTTATTCTTTGGAACCAGATAGAAGAAGTTAAGACGGATTTAGTTTTATACTTTACGAACTTGTTGCAATAACTTTATCGAGAAGTCTGGGGGCGAGAAATGAAAACTCCGAATGTTCCATATATATATATATATATATATATATATATATATATATATATATATATATATATGTTTTAAAATTACATGTAAGGCTGACAGAATTGTTTTTCTTATAATTATTTCCGTAACGAAACTTCTTGCACTATAGATTCTGTTCTTTATAGATGGATAATTTAAAACCCAATTATCACTCATATACATCAAAATAACACATACATATGATATTTATATTTATCACGGATCTGTCATTTAACACCCCCATATTATACTCTGCTTCCCTCCCATAGTCACTTTCCAAAATATACTCTACAATCCATTTTTTTTTATCATGGATGTGTCATTCATATCGGGAAGGAAGCGTGTTTGATAGAAGGTCAGTTACCTTCACCATGTCACGTCATCTACACGGCTTCGAGGGCGATTAACACACGTCCTCACTGCTGCTGTCGTTGTCCTCACGCCAGCATTTGCAACACTCACCACCGGATCACGGAAGAGTTGGTCCTGATACACTGACTGATGTCATTCATCTCTTCCTCATTCATCGGTACCAAAAGAAAGTTCAGGCAGAATGAGGTAAAAAGTGAAACGCAGAAAATCCTTTTCCGGAACCATCTCCTCTAAGCTAACTGGGTAATTTCCCAGAAGACTTCACGTGGGGAGAGCCTCCTGCGTGAGGCGTGAGGTGCTGGGTGGGGGGTATAGACGCACGCCCCGCCTCTCGAGGGCTCGGAACCTGGCTTATTCACTCTCACCTTGCAAGCGTGTCAATTTGTGTTCACGACACCAGTCTCACTGGCAGTGCTGTGCACTCATGACAAAAACACAAACTATGATAACCTTCTTTTTTCTCTGATGGTTTGAAGGCTGTGCCAACACCATTTGGCATAATGAAGTTCCAGATCAAATCTGGGTCCTTGGGAAGCCCAGGACCCCGTCTTCAAGCTCAGATGTGTCTTTACGTCACTTGACGATGACTCAGGAAGCCACGAGACACGACCAGAGAGCGGCCTTGGTTTAGATTCATTGCTGAGCTGCTTTTCGAAGAGGAACACTTGACGAGTGATGCTAACAGCGATCTCTTGTGTCGCTCTTAAATTTCCAGTATTCTTTCGCAGCTGTTCTCCTTTTCCATTTTTCCGAGAGGCGAGTGTTCCTCCAGTTACCAGACTCCAGGATAATGTGGCTTTGGACTCCAGTGACGCTCACCTTTCCGATATGACTCGACTGGTGACTGAAAGACTTGAATGACAGCAGAGGTGAGACTTACAAAGGGACCCACATCAGAGAACTGAATATCTGTTTCATGCTCCTGAAGATCTGTCCTGTCTAGAGGGGAAAAGATATTTTGTAAACTGTTGGTAGTCATTCTTGCTGAATGCCCTACAGACAGGGTCAGAGTTGCCTGCAAGCTAGAAGTTTGCAGAGCAGGTGGGTTCATTACTGAAGGAGAAGATTGGTTTAATGGATAAGCTCCTAACTGAAGGAGGAAGTTTGGCTTAATGGAAAGAGTGGAACGTTCCTTGCCCCCAAGGGAATAAGAGACGGGGAGAACAGGAACACGGATGTTTTGAGAGAACTTATGGAAAGGTCAGCAATCGTTTGCATATCTGTGGGTGTCACTTCTCATGCACATCCTAGGGTGCTTAATAAACTTGGGGCGCAGTCTTCACCGTGAGCCCTCCCAGCTCTATCTTCTGTCTCTCTCTCTCTCTTTTTTTTCTCAATCCTCACTCCCCCTCTCGGGAACTGTTTGATCTTAGCCAGCAGGCTCCAGCAGTAAACTAACAGTACCTTTAGGGGGTAAAAAAAACCCCTTAACATACGCTGTTAATTTTCTTTCCCAGTGACCTCTCACCCTGCATGCCTCCCGGAGAAAATCCTCGTCTGTCTCAAGCTGCGAGATCATCATTTTAACAACCCTCCTTGGGATCGGCCCGACTGCTGACCCCCAGAGAGGGACAAGGGGTTTGCACGGGGGCGGGACACGGTTTTGGAGTCTGCGCCTTTCAAGACCAGTCTGGGGCGGAGGCTTCTAGGCTGAACCCGGATCGGAAAACAGACGCCCCGAGCGACGTCCTCGGCCCCGTGGTGTCAGGGGCCTTTCACGACGGTAAGCTGTGGCAGCCCGTCTGAGACGCACACTCGGAGCCCCCGGTCCCACGCGCGGGGGTCCCAGAGAACGGGGTCACCACAGCCTGACACGCAGGACGGGAGGTGAGCGTGCATGTGTGGGGCAGCATTTATTCACATGTGCTGCACACACGCATATTCAGACATAAACGTGTCCTTCACAATTAATTTTTCAGCATGTCCCATACAATTTGGTTCCTCTCTGCTGTCCCATCGCGTCATTCTGTCAGGAGCTCGGTCTCTTCACGGCCGATCCCCCCGTCGATCTGTCACCCGCGCTCATCCGTCTCCCACCCCCTCCCCCAGGCCCCCCCCCCAGCCGCAGTGAGATCTGAGTGTGCGTCTCCGCACATGGCGTCCCGAATTATCGCATCCCGAGTCGCAGGATTGTTTTCAAGGGGCTAAAAATTGCCGCGCTCAGAAAAACACACAAAACAAAACAAAAATGGCAACCTTGTTTGCCTTGCCAGTCTGTCAGAGCTAGAAAAACAAACTTCATCCCAGAGAGACAAACACACGCGCGGGTGCGCACACACACACACGTGCGCGTAGCAGACACGCGGAAGGAGCTGCTGACAGCCCGGAGGGTGTGCGGGCCAGGGGACAATGGGGACGAGAACACAGCCAGACCGTGTGGGGCGGGGCGGCTGCTGTCCCCGGTGGGACCAGGAGGAAGGAGCCGGGAGCGGAGCCGTCCCCTTCGACACGCGCTCCCCCAAACGCCCAGGCGTCCGTGCCGCTGTCAAAGCTCACGGCGGGACGCACATCTGAACCAGCCCCGCCAGCCCCGGCCCCCGCTCGTGTCCCTGCCACGCAGAAGCCGCGGTGACCCCGCTTCATGGAGCCGCGCCTCCCCAGCCTCGCTGCCTCCGGGGCGTGACCCCGGGCGTGTAAGGCGCAGCCCCAGACGGACGCGGGGACCCCGCTCTGGCCAACCGCCGTTGGGGTGGGTCGGAGCCTTCGCTTCACAACCTCCGACGAGACACGGGATCCAAGGCGACTCTGGCGCGTTTCCACATCTACGTGAATATCCCCGGGACACTCTTCCTCCAAGGAATCCAGAGGGGTCACGGGGAGATGGGCCCCCGCCCCGGCCCTGGTGCCAGCAGGAGCAAACGTCACTGCGCGGCAGCCGCGGGGCCACCCCGGGGACGTCCACGCCGCCCACGGGACAAGTCACAGCCTCTGATGGCACGCGCGCAGTCCGCCGCCGACCCCGGGGGGAGCAGCCGACCGCGCCGGGCCAAGGGGTTCGGGGTTGCTCGCCGTGCGGGGAAGCTCCGCGCGGGGCCCACAACCTTGGCGGTGGCACGTGGCGCCCTCCTGAAGCCTTCCTGCCGGGCTCCACCCTCCCCTACGCGTGTGACACCCCATGCCACCCTCCGGGGCGGGTCGTGAGTACTATGCACCTCGCTCCCACGAGGAATAAAGGGGGTGCAGCTTGTCCTACGACGTGCCGGTGAGCGGAAGAGCCAGAGGCGCACCCCAGTTCTCTCTGGCTCCGAGGTCCGTGCCTCGTCCCTCCCCGGCGTCCACACAGGCTGACCCCCCACCCCGGGTGGGACGAGGTGGCCTGCGCGCCGTTCGCGTACACGTGCGTGTGCCTTCACGCCCCGCCTGGGGAACGGACTCCGCATCGTGTCAGCCCTGGGGCCTCCGGGCTGCCTGCCCCGCCCCACCCCCTCCCCCTCTGCACCCCACAGCCACTTGAGTGCTCAGATGCCGGATCCTCGGACCGCCAAGCAGACGGCGTCCGTCTGGGTCTCCATGACGAGCGGACGTGGCCACGCCCTCTGTCCCAGTCTTCGTGGGTTTATGTGATGAGCACTCGCTGCATCCCAGACCAGAGCGCGACCAGGCTGAGGCCTCCCTTTCTTCACGTACGAAAAGGAGAGGGATGCCAGAAACCCTTAAGCAGGCTGGCACTATTTCGATATCATGCTTAAAACATCAGAGTCAATGCAGCCACCATCAGAATGGGGAAATATCCACGTTGTGACTGGAGAGATCGGTGTTCACGGCTGTTTCCTTTGCCTCCGGCTCCCCCTGGCCGAGCGCGGCGCCGGGCAGACTCCGGGCAGCGGGGGCCCCCGTGGGCCTCTGGAGTGAGGGCCCCTCAGAAGTCTGCTCCTCGGGGGCCACAAGGCAGGTGACATGGGCGCCTCACGGCCCAAGCGCAAAATGCAGCCTCCGCTTCGGAAGAAGAGCGCGGGGAGGCCCCGGGCGGGAGCGAGCGGGACGGAGTGAAGTACGTCTGATTCTCCTGCTGAGCTAGAAGAGGGGGCGGCAGGACGGTGGTTTGACAGGGGGGGGGCGGCGGGGGGGGGTCTCGTGTTTTCAGTGAAGGCCAGTGGAGACGCGATCACAGCAGCTACGCACAGCGCGGGGAGCAGGCCGGTGGCCCACGGACTGTCTGTCGTGTCAACGGAGCCCGCGGCTCGGCTGAAGCATCTGGTACCCACCCCAGGGAGCGGCCTCTCGGGGGGCCTCGGGCAGCAAGGCCTGGGGCGCAGGGGCGAGAGGCCCCGGGCTGAGTGGAGATCCCGCCCCCCCACGGGGCCGTACGCGCCCCCCCATCGCTTCTGTGACCCCCGTGCTCCCAGCCGGTATCACCCCGGGCGCCCGCTTCCCACGCACGCGAGCCAGTCCGTCCCGGGCACCCGTCCACTGTCCGGGGCTCAGCTGCTCCCCAGGCACCCCGGATCTCGGCGCGGAGACAGCGAAGGCCCTTCTAGAAATGACGCACACACTCGGTTCCGCCGTCTTGGCCTTGGTAAGGGTCGTGTGCAGACTTTGCTCCTCCCCCTGTCCCTGGTGCCACCTATGGACACCGCACACGAGGTTCCCAGCAGCGAGCTCCGTGACAGGCGCCCGCAGAGCCTGCGCCGACCCGGGGAGCCCCACCCGACCCCTGCCGCCAGGCCCCCTGGGACACCCGTTCCTCAGGGGGCCCCCACTGTCCGCACCGGGCCGCAGGAGCCGGGGCCAGCCGCTCCAAGGTGGCTGAGCCCCGGGGCACGGGGAGCCCCTTTGTGTAGCTCGAGGGGGTCACGGTCCAACGGGCCACCGGGGCCCCTTGGTCTTCACTGCCCAGGTTGGCAGGGCGGTGCAGACGCCCCTGTCCCCGCTGCATTCAAGGTTCCCTGAGACGTGCTCGTCCTGTTTCTGGGGCCACCTGCCACCTATCGTCAGCAAGACCTCTGTCCAGGACGGTCTGGAACCTTCTCTCTTCCCCGGGGCCATCCCTTCCCCCCACGCTTTCGTCCCCAGGGCCCAGTGCACCGAGAACCCTAAAACATTCCACCCAGTGGGGGTCCCGGCCACCCTCTGGGGGCTGCACTCGGCTGCCGGTCACACAAGTGTGACAAAGGCAGAAAACATAGCGGGAGAGAGAGATGTCCCACACACGGACAACACACACAGCACCCCCGTCCCCCCCACACACGGGGGACCACGCGGCACCCCGTCCCCCCCACACACGGGGGAACACAGGGCTCCCCCACATCCTCACGTCGCCCGGGCCCACGCGTCCACCTGCTGCTCCGTGAGCTCCGTCCGGGAAGCGGGTGACAGGGATTCATCTCCCCCTGGGACATCGTCCTGCTGGCTTCTCACCCCCATGGAGCCGTCCTCCCTCACGCCCACGTCCAAGGTCTCCGGTGGGTGAGGAGCTGGCGAGACGCGGGGCCCTTGTGTGTGGCCTGTTCTTACCCGGATCTCTCTCTCTCTGTCCCTCTAAAGCCTTCACCTCTGAAACCCCAAAGAACTGGAACAAACCACCCCCCACACCTCCCACCTTCTGTAAGTCCCACCTTGGAGGCGGCCAACCAGCCTTAGCCTGGCTGCCACCTGGGAGCTGCCACCGAGGAGAGCAGGGGACAAACGTCGGGAGACCAAATAAACAGAGAAAAACGCTGGTCGGCATTTCAGAACTACACCGTGCCCTCGTCCTCTAACTACACGGCAGCTCCCGGAGCTCGATGCCTCATGCTCGTTTAATTCTCCAGTGAAGTGGCGTGGATGCCGCAGTCCCGTTTATAAACGAGGGAGCAGAGGGCTCACCCTCATCCGTTATCCCAGTAAATATTCACGGGACGCCAGACGCTACTCCAAGGACAGCGACGTCTGCCTCTGTGAGCCGTTTGAGAGCTAGCTCTGTCTCCTTTATGCTGTACTCGCCACCTTCGCTGGCTGTTACATGATGTCCCCCAAATTCATCTGTTGACCTCCAACCCCCCCGCCCCAGGACCTTACGATGTGACTGTCACTGGACACGGGGCCTTGAAGGAGACTGGCGAAGGTGACACGAGGCCAGCGGGTGGCCCCCAACCCAGTACCACCGGGGGGGGGTCCTTGCAGGAGGAGACCGCGGGCGGCGTGCACACTCGCCCAATGTGGACGGCACACGTGGCATCTCACGAGGGCGGCTCTGGCAAACTGGCACGCCAGCGCCCTGCTTCGGTTCATAAATAAATGTCTGTTAAGTTACGGAATCATAAAAAAATAAATAAAATAAATAAAATGCTTTGATTGCTTCATTCCATCAGCGCCTGCCACGGCCGGGGCCGTCTGCTGGACTCTGGGCTGATGGGGAGGGGACGCAGAGCAGGGGAGGGTCGCTGCCTGCCCTTGAGGGTGGCCGCTGCCCGGGGCCGGGCATGGGATCACATGACTTTCTCAGGTCCGTGGGGCGGAGCAGGGCGGGGTGGGGGATGCAAGCCCAGAGTGGGCGTCTGAAGGAGGGGCGGCTGCCCGTCCGGGTTTGCTGGGAAGGTCCACGAGGGGGTGAGCAGGTGCCACCATGAACGACCGAAGAGCCAAACGGAATTCTGGGCTGAAATTCTGTAGACTTCTACCGACTACCTAAAAAAAACTCTGAATCCCTTCATAGGGCCTCAAAGCCTCGCGATGCTTGGGCCCCTGCCTTCCTCCCTCCTCCTCACCCTCTCACCTGGAGCCGTGCCCTATGGCCCTGTCGCACCCCATACACTTGGCCACACACCCCAAGATGTCCCTTGCGATGGCTTTCCCTGCCACCATGTCTTCTGCAGGTCAAGTCCTCGCACCCAAGCTCCTCGGTCCCTTGAGAGTTCATTCAAAGGCCACCTCGTCGAAAGCAAGTTCCCAGATGCCCCGAAACGGAACAAATGGCCCCCTCTCTGGCCCGCATCACGGTCTCTGCAGACAATTGTTTGCAGCCCGTACGACAGTGCATTTCTCTGACTTAATTCTATATCTGACTCGTCTAACTATGCCAAAGCGCCTTCGTCGTAGCAGCCACGATTTGCTCCCGGTGGTGGCAGCAGCACCCTCGGTAGATGCTCGGTGCTCGCCGGTTGGCTGCTGCGTTTACAAAGACTCCAGAGCTGCAGAGAACGGTGTGCACAGAAGGCGGTCGGTCCTCTGTCCAGGGTGGAAGGTATGTCGAGCGTTTAGACTCGAGACTGAAGAACCGATGCTTGAAAAATACGCTCATCTCTTGTGCACAGTTTCCAGATTGAGCAAATAAAAATACAGGAGTTCGATGTGAGTTCCAAATAAACAGTCATACATTATTTTTAAGTATAAGATGCTCCGGCAACATTGGGGACTTATTTATATCAAAAGGTTATTCATAGTTTTGTCTGACTCGGGGTCCTGTACTTTACGTGACAACCCTAGTCACGTGTCACGCTGAGAAGCCTACGTGGCTCACGGCACGGAAGCGACCAAGTTCAGTCTCACCTCTCTCTGCCACGCCACCGGCAGGCCAGGCCACGACTCCTGCCTGCCTGAGTCTTAGCTCTGCAATCAGCCCTAGAGTCAGGGGAAGCCCAAGGAGGCTCAGAGCCCGATCCTGCCCCGTGGAGCCGTCAGGGCATGAAAGCCACACCACGAGGAGAGAAGCGAGAGGAGGGAGGGAGAGAACGAAAGCCAGCAACAGCCAGCACGGTCGCAGCCTCCGTCGGAGACGCACGCAGCTCGGGGGCTGCCTTCCCAACGCCGGGCCGAGCGGGGAAAGCGCGTGAATTTTATGCCACCGTCTCCCCCACTCCCCTGGAATTGTGAGCAGCGTCCCAACACATGTCCCCAGGGGGGCCCCTGTCAGCGGCAGCTCCTGACATTCTCGGTGGTCTCACGGCACCTGCCGCCACCAAATGCTGGCGGCGAACACCCCGCACCGCGTTGCGAAACTCGAGTCTGCTCGCCGCCACCAGCCAGGAGCAGATGCCGCTCAGGGGACCGCGCTGACGGTGGGTGGCTTGTGATGAACAACGTAGGCTCTAAAAAAAAAAAAAAGAAAAAAAATCCCAACAAGAGCTCACAGGAAAAAAATAAAAGCTGCCAGAAGCTTAAAAAAAATATATCTCTTCCGAAGAGAACAGAAGAGTTCTCTGGAAACGCTGCAGATACACGAAAGGAGCTTGTGCGAGCGCCATTTTGCACGTCAGCATAATTCCCCAAAAGTCACCTCTCACTGGGGCTCAGAAGTGAGGCGCCACCCCCTGCCAGGGCTCCTGGGGGCTGGTTGGTAAAGAGGCCTGAAGCCAGTGCCCTTGTGTGGATGGGCGGGTGCTCCCGGCGGACGGGCAGGTGCTCCCGGCGGACGGGTGGGTGCTCCCGGCGGATGGGTGGGTGCTCCCAGGGGATGGGCGGGTGCTCCCGGCAGATGGGTGGGTGCTCCCAGCAGATAAAAACACCCATCACGGGCTGGGTCCTAACTGAGTGGTGGGTCCGGTGACAGCTCAGTTCCTCCGACCGTAACTGTCTCTGTAGAATCGCTTCCCGCATTCCGTCCGGCCAATGGGGCTTCCAGTCTGTGTCGTCCGCTGTGGCCGCTGAGAGGCACGTGGGGCCACCAAGCACTGGAAACGCGGCTGGTACGGACCGAGGAGCGTCACCCAGACACGACACCACCCAGGCTCCGAAGACGGAATCAGAAGCAAGTACACGAGATCACGAATGGTATTTATGTCGGCGACGTGTTGAAATGATGACATTTTGGGTAAACGTGGTCGATACAAGATGTCGTTAAAATGAACCGCATCTATTTCTTTAAAATATATTTTTTTTAATTTTAAAATTGTAATTAAAGGAAAAAAACAAAATTAAATTTTTGGCGCACCTGCGTGGCTCGTATTAAACTCTAAGGTATATTTTAATCAAAGTCCTTGACAGTTATTTTAACTTAGATACTCGGGTCCTCGCTCGAAGGCCCCAGTGGGCACCCTCCTTCCTACCTGTGCCCCCTCCCCTCCCCCAGGAACCCCTCCTCCACACCCCACACTGCAGCCCCCACCAGCAAACAAATCTCCCGCTTGAAAGAGAAAATAACAGCCACCAAGACGTCTCTCAATTCCTAATTTTCAAAAATTGCAATATACATCTGATAAGATGTTAATATTCAAAAATAAATAAA
The DNA here is from genome assembly GCA_004027375.1 of Macroglossus sobrinus. Lineage (NCBI taxonomy): Eukaryota > Metazoa > Chordata > Mammalia > Chiroptera > Pteropodidae > Macroglossus > Macroglossus sobrinus. The sequence goes on along the minus strand of PVKZ01006357.1, from coordinate 25,255 downwards.
GATCTCCTACAACTCGATGACAACAAAACAAACAATACTGTTAAAAGATGGGCAGAAGACCTGAACAGCTATTTCTCCAAACAGGAAATACAGATGGCCAACAGGCATAGGAAAAGATACTCACGGCCACTAATCATCGGAGAAATGCGAGTTAAAAACATAATGAAGTATCAGCAGACACCTGTCGGAATGACCATCATCAATAAATCAAAGAACAACAAGGATGCTGAGAAAAAGGACCCCTCGTGCACTGCTGGTGGGACTGCAAACTGGTACAGCCACGATGGAAAACAGTCTGGAGGTTTCTTTAAAAAATTTAAAATGGATCTACCTTTTGACCCTTAAATTACACTTCTGGGTATTTATCCAAAGAAAACCAAAACAATAATTCGTAAAGATCTACGCACCCCTCTGTTCAAGGCAGCACAAATGACGATAGCCGAGATATGGCAGCAAACTGAATGCCCGTGGAGAGACGATGGGATAAAGAAGTTACGGTTCAGATATACAAAGGAATATCACTCGGCCGTTAATCAATGACATCCTACCATTAGCGATGACATGGATGGACCTAGAGGTTGTTATGCTGAGTGACCGAAGTCAGACAGAAGAAGATAAATACCATGTGATTTCATTTATATGCAGAATCTAAGGAACAAAAAGAATGAATGAATGAGAAACAGACTCACAGATATAGAGGGCACTCTGGGGACGGCCAGAGGGCAGGGTAGTTGGGGGGCTGGGAGAAAGGGGTGGAGGGTTAAGGAAGTATAATCAGTAGTTGATGGGTGGCCACTGGGAGGGCGAGCACAGCACAGGGACACAGTCCGCGGCAGTGTGATGGCTGCAGGGAGCCAGAGGGGAGAAGGAGCAACCAGGGGGGTCATTTTATAGATGATATCAATGTCCGACCATTGCACTGTATACTTGCAACTAATAAAATACAATACTTAAAAACGGTTTTATAAACACACAGAGATTCTTATTCTACTTTCTTCTTATTAGTACGATAAAAGGTTTTCATCTTCCTTAGAAAGGGGATCACGATGGCAATGGTTTCGACTTCATTCCTGCCTCATGGGGTGTTTACATCATCATTTTCATTTTTTGTAAAGAGACTTTTTTAAAGATTTTTTTTTAAGTTATTTCCTATACCTTTTCTATATCTACCTAGCTGTCGTGGAAATACCCTTGAGCTGACCTTGTGGAACAAACAGCGTCCATCTCAAAGGCAGGGCTGGGATGTGTTTCGTTTTCTTCGTTGTCCCTCTCTCCGCGGCAGAGTGTCTGACACGCAGTCATCCGTCCGTGTCAGCTGAATGACAGGTAAGTCATAACACGGGGCTGACTGAGTGCCCTGCGGGCGTCACATCTTAGCTTATTTACAGTCCTCCCGACAGCCCCGCGGGGCAGCCACCGCCACTGTCACCATCGCCGTCGCCGTCCCCACCCCACGGCGAGACGACAAAGGCACGGATCGTGGAGAGAAACCCTCCCGGGGCCCGGCCCAGGAGCTCGGTCAGGGACCGATGTGGACTCGGAGCTCTTTCCCTAAATGAAGTCCCCTCGCTGAGTTATTCGCTTTCCAACAGAGCAGAGCTTTCCAGGGCAAACACTCGGCACAGCTACTTCTCGTGGTCCCTTCTGTGTCCGGGTCAAACCCTAGGACACGAGTGACGCCGCCCTGGGCCTCGGGGACCACCGGGTCACGCTTCTGCGTCGCAGCCCCACAGCGTGACTGGAAGCGCTCCGTCCCTGCGGCCCCTGACACCGCCGCTGCCACCGAGTGGACGCGGGGCGGCCGCGCTCGGCGGCCTGGGACGCGTGCGGAAGGGATGTCGCCAGCCCCGGGATGAGGAGGAGGAGCGAGCATCCTAGCTCAACCCAGCTCCCTGCGGGGCGCGCCCGGGAGCGGCCGCCTTACCTCCCGGTGGGCACCGTGTCGGGACACACGATGACACGGGCCAAGGATGATTACGGTGGGCAACATGAGGCTTCTGTCTGCTCCCACACGAGGGTCATCATTGCGGCCGGACCGGCCGTGCCAGCTTGCACTGGGACGCTGAGCCGAGGCGAGCACGTGAGTGATAATACGCTTTGATAATAGTGAGCAGGCTCGTGCGAGGCGGCTTGGCCACCATGGGCCGTCGGCAGCGTACACAGAAGGGACCCTGCCAGTCGTCACTCTGCGTCGGGGACACTGTCAGAGCTGCCCACTTCACTCAGCCTTCGCGGCATCCGTCGGGACGGAAGTCTGCTGCTGAATAGCTCAGGATCGAGTTGGGATGCCAGCGTGTTTAAAATAAGACGGCTGGGTACAAATCTGTTGGTGAGTTTATTTAAAACACCAGCCAACCAACCACCCTTCTCGCCCCCTAAGGCTGTAATTCAGCGTATCTCAGAGGAGGGTAAGAAATTCAGTGCCTGTTTTCACAAACACGTGCGGTCGGGATGAGAAGCCACCGGCCCGCTCCCACCTCCCACCGGCCCGCGTTCTGACGTCGTGGTCAAATCCTCAGCGGTCTGCCGGACGGATGATGGATGAACTTGACCCGTTGTTTCTAACGACGAGAGACTCATCCAACCGTGCGGCGGTGGCGTAGGAGGCTTCCGACTCCTGAAGCAAAATAGTCTGGATTATTAAACAGCTTCCGAGGATGTAGGAAACCGCCCCATTCCAGAAGCTTCCGAGGCTTTCCAGACTCATCAGCATTGAGACGGCAGGAGGGGGGATGAGGGGAGTTAATTCTCCACCTTATCTTTCAAAAATCTAGGATATGACATAAGAAGCTTTGAAAAAGAGAAGAGAGAGGCTGCTGGCTAAAGTGTCCTCAGGGGGACTGGTGACCACACAGCAGATGAGGATGGGACAAGTCAAAGTGGCCAGTGTGGACGGAGCCACACGCAGACTGGGGGACCCCACCCCCACACGCTCAGCGTCTGGCTTATACCTCGTGGGGGGGGGGGTGACAGCGAGCTGACGGAATATAAGTCCCCGCCACTCCGCGTGTGTGTGGGGACAGGGGCAAGGGGGGTTGGGACGGAAATAAAAACTAACATTTGTTGTGACAACAAAGGAAGAAGGCATTCTTGCACAGCTGAGAACGTGGACTAACCTTTTTTACCTCAAATGCAAAATCCACTTCTCTGTAGAAAATTCTACCTTGTTCTACCTGCTAGAGCCACTGGAAGTAATTTTTATTTTTTTTCTGTTTCCTTCTGGCCGGTGGAGGTTAGAGCTGGTCTGTTTTTCTTCCCGCACTAAACATTCTCGGTCCCACAGTACTTCACCCGCCAGAGCTGCAAACCCCCCCCCCACTCTGGGTTCGCTGTGATCTGCACACATTGTCCATAACGCGGGCGGCTGAGTCGTAACCCTCTGCACCCAAACGTGCCCCAGGCTATTCCTTTGCTCTGAACGCGGTGAGGCGACCGCAGCTTCGCGCGTCCGCGGATCGGAGAGCGTGTGTGAAGATGATATGTGATAATGCACCAGGCCTAGCACATTGCGCAGACGCCTGTGTGCGCGTGGCCCGTCCCGCGGGCGATGGGGGACGCTGGTGGCTGTCGATGTGGCCCCGTCCTGCAGAGCCAGCTGCACGCGTTTGGTTCATCGATCTGTTCGATCGCGAAGCTCTCCTGAGAGCGGTTTTGTTTTACTTTTCGATGTCCTGGTCCTTCGGTGTTTCAGGGTACCGCGCACCCCCGTGGGTCTCCTGGAAGGTGAGCCCGGCCCTGCTGAGGATGACCTATGCACCCACGTGCCAGGCGCTCGCCCGTTCCCCCGCCCGACGCGCTGGCACGAAGCTCATCCGCCCCACGACGCCGAGACGTTCACTCCTGGCCCCTCACGGGGAGCCCTCCGACCCCCCGTCTGACACGCAGGGGGGACCCCGTGTTTGAAGAAGACACGAAGAAGGCAGGAGGGGAGAAATTCTAAGTCGGCGAGTCGGTCACAATTCTTTCAGGAAAAATGAGGTTTTTTTTTTTCTTTTGAAACAAAGAACAACAACGCAGGAATGTCAGGCCGCGGGCCAGGCTCTTCCCGAGAGCACCGTAAGTGAAAGGTTTTTCTAAGGCCACACCACCTGGGTTCCCGAGCCAGAGCAGACGCGCAAGCACGGGCCTCTGCACGCCGCTCCGGGCGACTCCCTCACATCGCGGCTGGTCGCGGTTCCACGCGTGGCGAGGTGACGGACAGAACGCCCTCCTGTGAATCGCAGACGAGGAAGCCGGTGCTCACCGAACCCTCGGCACATGCCCGGCCCTCAGAGCATCACACCCGTAGCCAGCGCCCCCCCCAGGGGCCCCTCGCGGGGCACGTGAAGGGGCTTGTTTACGATGTCACAGGATCAGGCGCAGAGCTGGGGGTCTGCTGGGGACCTGGGAGCTGCCGCAGCCTTCACGCTGTCACCGCCTTGCTCCGTGTATGGAAAATCGTAGTGACATCAGCCACATTCGCAAGGAAAGTGGCTTCTCTGGAGCCAGCTGACACTTCTAGAAACTCTGACCCCGAGCAGAACCACGTCGAAGGGGTCTGGATCAGCGAGTGTGGCCCGGGGACCAGCCAGGGCCTGGCCCCGCTGGCTTCCGGGGGCCCAGGCCCGTGTTTCCCGGGGTGACCCGGCCTGCCCAGGCGTTTGTTTGGAGGTCTCCGTAACTCACGCTGAGTGATGTTAGAAAGAGACCCGCACACAGCGCGAGGGAGCAAATGGCCCGAGAAGTCACGGGGGTGGGATCGGGCGGGATCGAGCGAGATTTATCCCTTGTTCTGAGAAACTGACAGTGAAATTAAAAAGCTTCATTGTGTCAGCATGAGTTTTGTGAGGCTTGTTTTCTCACTGAACGACTGGGAAAGTCTCAGAGCCATAAAACATCTGTGACCCAATTTGCAATTAAAAAAAAATAATAATAAAAAAACAGAATAGAAATGAGAGTTATTATTGGGGTAGCAAAGAGCACAGGACGGTTGTCGGCCCTGGTCCACGTCCCACCAGGGAGGGGTCCTCGTGCGAGCGTCAGGCCTGCCAGCGCGTGTCCTTACACATCTCGAGCGTGCAGGGAGGAGGGGAGGGGCCTTTTGCAGGCCCCAGACGCCACTGAGATGCACTGAGCATCCTCTAATGAAAAGATAATGGCCTTTGGGAGCCGGCGAGGAAGATGAAATAAAATGCATGAATTTTAAGAAAACCACACGTGAAACAATACGACAAAAAGGCCTTATCCGAAAACACGGACTTGCGATCATTCCAAGCTGTTTCTTTCATTCCATTCCGTGTGCTCCTCTTGGGAAAAGGTGGGGGGGGGGGTCGCGTCTGAAGGGTTCGATGGTTCAGCTCCAAAGGTCTCAGCTCCGTCCGGAGCCTGACGACAGAGGGTGGGCAGAGCGTTAAAGCTACAAGTATCTCTGCAAGAGCCAATATACTCTATAATATTCACGGTGCTTGAATGGTTTGAAGTAGACGATGCCAAACTGATAAAAAAAAAAAAAAAAACTTGACCCCAAAACGTGTTCTAAAGATGTGTAGAATATTGACATATAGTCATTTACGAACTGAAGGAAAACAGGCAACACTTCTTTCTGTAAGATGTGAAACTTAAACTGGGCAAAGAATTAACTGATGGAGTCAATGGCAAAGATGTAGACTGTGCATCTCGATCATCATTTCGATCTGATCCCCGGTACCCAGCCCAAGCAGCCGCTTTTGGAAGCCTGCTCACGTTCAGCGAGGTTCTGTTTACAAAAGCAGACTAACAAAAACGACTCAAGGCATCCGAAGTAAGTATACACCTGGACGTGGTTCCCAAGGGAAGTGCTTGGCCAGCACGTGGTGTTCATAGACAGACGACGGGTCTTAAAAACTATCGTTCGTAGACACCTTTAAAATGAACATTTTACGTAAAAAGTTAGCTGTTTGTACACCAAAGCACAGCCCCCATTCTCCATTGAGGGTGTAGAAACATATCTCAAGGACTTTTCAAAATACCACACGATTCACCAACCCAGCCCCCACCCTGGGAGAAGATTCTAATATCTATCTTTTCTTCCAAAGCATCCTACAGATTTTAATTGCTAACAAAGTAAATATCAATCCGTAATATCCCACATAAACAAAAAGCTTTTGGGGTCATTCCTCCTCCCTATCCCCTCCCCTCCTCCTTCTCCCCCCCCCCCACGTTCCAGGCACCTGCCAGTCCCGCCCCCTCCTGCCTGGTGATTGGTCGGAGCCAGAACTCGAGCTCCAGTTTTGGCCAATGAGAGAGAGTCTGCGGGGTTTCCTGGGCGCTCAGTGATGTCAGCACGAAGCACTTCTCCTGATCCCCTGGCTCCCTTCCCTCCGTGCTGGAGTCATCCTCAGGTGGCCTTCGGGCTCCCAGGTGACGTCCCATCCCCTCAGCACTCCACTGGAAACAGAGCGCCTGCCCCGGGATTCCAGCACCAACATGCATCGTAAAGGTGACATCGGCTGCCAGCAGCCCCGCACCCCGTTCTCATCAGAGGTCAGAGCAGCGCTGGGTCCCCGCTCTCGGGGGGAAGGGCGCTGGAGCGTGGAGCAGGGAGGAACCCAGTGGTTTCACACTGCGCCGTGCACATCCTCGCCAAGCCCTGGCTTCCCCCATCGGCTCAGCCGAACCGAAGAACAGAGTTTAATATTTTGCAGCTTATACACAGAAAAGATGCCATTGCAATGACCCTAAATTCAGCGTCATTTGCACCCTTTACAAAGCTGGCAGAGAGAAGCAGCCTGGATAAGACCCCCTGCAGAACACGTGGTCCCCATTTTGCCTCTGGTGGGGGGGGTATGGGTGGGCGGGGGTCTGTCTGGCAGAACATGGGGGCTGAGGAAAGTGGGTCCCCTCCGTGCTGTGGTCTGCAGTGGGGAGCACACACCCGCCTAGTCCGCAGGGGCACCCTCCAGCCAGGTGTGACGCTGTGAGACTGAACATCCAGAGTGAGTCACCTGTGCCCCACATCACCGTTGCTAAAAGTCTGGATTTTTATGGGCGCTTGCCTGATTTTTACGCAAGGTCATAATTTTTAAGACCTGACAGCATGGGGACTAACTCTGCGCATGACCACACCGTGCCCGCCGGGCCCAGGAAGCCCCTCAGCTGCCAGCTGGTGGCTTCTGCGTGTGGGACCCAGAAATGCACAGAGCCAGACACGGGGGGGGGGGCGTTTGCTGGGCGCTGTCACACTCCGCCTCCTTCCCACTGTCCCACAGACTGCTTCTTTCTGTTTCTGACTCATTGGGCCTCGGGGGTCTTTTTTTTCCATCTCTCACGCAGCGAGAGCAGTGGAAGGAAGGACATTATTAGAAGTAGCCAGTGAAGCTCATCCCAGTGTTTGGTGTAAGGAAGGACGTTATCACACACACTGCTGATTCTGCCGTGCCATATGCTCTGGGAGACCAACCAAGAGATGGCTGCGCAAGTTTTGTCATCAGGAGGAAAAATATATATATATATATATATATATATATATATATATATATATATATATATATATATATATATATATATATATATATATATATATATATATATATATATATCCCTGCGCTTTTGAGAGCTTGGGGGCAAAGAGCTTGTTTTTCTAGCTCGTTGTCAACTCTGTGACTTGTCGACTCTGTGACTTGTCGACTCTGCGACTTCTCTCAGACCATATTTGTGTCTTGATGTCAGGTGCAAACGAATCCGTGCGCGAATACTTCTGGAGCCTTCCTCCTTTCTTCCCTTGCTTCCCTTGTGTTTCACGCAGATCTCACGCGCTCACCCGTTCCTGTTCACTTGATCGCGTTACGTGGACTGGATTCGGAGTGTAAATGTTTGCAGTCACACGTCTGCCGAGAAGCAGGGTTTTCCTTGACGGCTAAAAGGGCAGAGAGGGGAGGGATTCACACAGGACCTGGATCCCCGCGGGAGACCTGTGCCTGGCGAGGTTTCAACTCAAAAGGACGGCGCGGGAACGGAAAGGGGCCAGAGGCGGGGAGGCCAGCAGGCGGAGAGGCCAGCAGGCGGAGAGCAACACGTGAGATGCCACTGGCAACCGGGGATCCATCCGTCACCCACGGGGGGGACATCTCGGGCGCTCCCAGGTGCTGGTGATGCCGGAGGAAGCTGCCTAAGCACGTGGACGTGGGTTCTGGGTGCACAGAAGGCTCCCACCCCTTTGGGTAAATACCAAGGAGCACGGTTTGCGGATCGCGTGGGGAGAGTATATTTAGTTTGCCAGAAACGGCCAAACTGTCTTGTGAAGGGGCAGTGCCGACGTGCGTGCTCGTGATGTGAACGTTTGATGCGAATCTTCCAAAGAGGAACTGAACAGCCTCGGGGCGCGTGTGCACGGGGTGGGGGGGAAGATACTGCTGGTGCTGACAAACTCCTGACAGAGTACGGATTAAAATATGCCCCCACGTCCATCCATATGTCCATATCTGCCACGTATAAGTGAGCTAGAGGAGATTATGTAACCGAGTCTTTAGGATAAATGAGAAAAACCGTAGTCACATAAAAATATTGTAATGACCGATGCCCAAGGATAGCTCAAGCTGGGCAAGTACGTGTCAAGAATAAAAACGTTTCAGAAGCATCATTAATGAACATGTGATCACGTACGTACAGAGGTGTATGGCATGACCCCGACCATACAACATGTGCTCTGCTTAAGCCCACCTATGTTTCCAAGTGCACACGTCACAGAGAAAGTCTCCACGAAGTTTCAGAAATATGCATGCAATCACAAGGCTTTTCGATGAGAAATGATTTTTAAAAAGAATACACTTATAATTTAAAAAAATCATAACCCTAAATAACTCATGTTGAAAAAGAGAAATATAAATAAGTATTTAGATCTACAGTGTTCTTAAAAAAAATGACGATTGTTGGAAGCACCAATTAACATGAATCTCAGCAAAAAATGAGTGGACGGAAGGGAGGAGCTGATCCATTCCTGTGACTCAATATGTCTATTGCCTCCGTTTTTATCTGAAGCCCAAGGGAGGAGTTGAGAAATACCAGCAGGAGTTAGAAAAATAGATACATATTTATGCACATACACGCACACAAAATTCATGAATACAATTATTATTCATTTCGATGCTATTGTGTACAATTAATATAACATTTCCATGACAGGTCCCTACAACTATTCGATGGGAGGTAGTGTGCAAAACACCGTGGCAGCCCACACTCCCCACGCCCGGGGACGCCCCAGCCCGCGGGAGAGCTGGCGTGCGCTCGCCCGTGCCCACGGGGCCGTGGAGATGCAGAATCACCGCGACGTGAGGACAGCGAGAGTCTCTGAGGTGACAGAGAACGAGTGATTTTATTATATCAGCCGGGAAGAACTGCTGATCTTATAGAGACCCGGAGACCTGTGTTCGTTTTAAATTTCTTATTTGCGCGTAAGATATTGTGAATTTAGCCCACACGTCACGTGGTACGGCTGGGGCTTGGAACATGGGTGAGACGGGCACCGCCCGGGGTACACTGAGTCCGAGAGAGAGGCCGGTGCCTTGCTGAGGGTGCCGGGGGAGCGTTGTCCAGTGAAGCGCCGCCCGCCCCCCTTTGCAGAGAAAGGCACTCGTGAGCCTGTGACACGCACGCCCCCAGAGCTGGCTGCCAGCCCTGTCCCACACTCAAGGCCAGAAGGAACCAGGGAGCCTCCGAACCACAAGCACCAGCTGGCTCCACGGTCCTCATCACCTTTGTTTCCAGAAGTAAACAACTGTCGCTGGCTGGAATGACATTCAGCCAGGGCACAACAGTCCTTCCAAGGCCCGGTGGGCACTAACAGTCAGAAGCCGTGTCCACAGCTGGCCGGGGCGCGCGGCGGGCATGGGGTCCGGCCCGTCCTGTTCGAAACACTTCGCTTGTCTGTGGGGAGTGCTCAGAAGGGGATGAAAACTGCTCTGTCACCGGCATGGAAGCAAAGAGGAGAAAATAGAAACAGGATTAGGGAGCGTCACTCTTAGAAGCCGAGGCTGATTTCTTCATCACTGTTGAATTTCTGGGAATTTATTTTTTAGAATTTCTATATAGTAAGATAGCAGGTTCAGTCACGAACAAAGGTGTGTTTAAATCAACAATAATGCTGATAGATAGCTGTGTTTCAAAACGGAGAGAAGGCATGAGGGAGGGAGGGAGGGAGGGAGAGAAGGGAGGAAAGGAAGAAGAAAGGAGGGAGGGAGGGAGGGAGAGAGAGAAAGAGGAAGGAAGGAGGGAAGGAAGGAAGAAAGGAAAGAAGAAGGGA
>PVKZ01006357.1:0-12500 GCA_004027375.1 Macroglossus sobrinus | reverse complement strand
TTCCTGGGTGTGAGAGCTTAGGTACCCGGGCATGACGTGTGAACTCTCTCTCTCATGTAGGGTCACCGTGTATTTCCCCCACAGCTCCGATCTGAGCTGGTGCCGTGTCACACACGTGTGATCAGGCTCAGCGGGAGAGAGAGAAGAAAGAGAGGCTCATCCTGACAGCTGTCCCTGGGGGTCACAGACGGCACACCTGCGTGTGAAACCAGCCTCCGCTGTGTGGACGGGATGGGGTGCGCACCCCGGGCACCCAGAGGCAGCTCGCAGCTGGCCTCACGGTGGTGCCTGGCTGAGGGACACAGGAGAATGTAAGACCCCGCGGCTGTCTCTGAATTGCACGTGACTGCAGGTGTCTCTGCGTCTGTGGCGTGGCTGTGCTCACGTACTCATGCACTGCGGACAAGGCGGAAACGAGTAGTTAGTTCGGTGTTGCTCCCCAAACATGTCACATCCCGGAGCTCCCACTAAGTCTGCTCTAGTCTCCGGATGTGGGAACTGCAAACTCGCCCAGTCGTCCCCTCTCTCTCGGGTCAAAGCGGAGAGAAGACAGCTTTCGAGAACAAATCTAAACCCTTTCTTTGAAACAGCCTGCAGGTAAGCAGCCCGTATGTACACTTCTTGTGATACATAAAGGTAAACTTATTCATCGTTTTATGCACGTGTTGCTTTCCTGGGTTTTAAATATGGGAAATTCGGACTTAACTTTATTTGGTTTAATTTTGTTGTTAGCATGTGATGAGGGAAGGAGAAACATGAGCATTTACTGTGGTGACAAGTTTGGGGGACCACGATATAGGTCAGAGTGGCTTTCGTGACAGCTGCTGTTAGAATCCAAACAGATGTGCTGTCTATTAATAAATATATTGTTCTGAATACCTACATAATGAACACGGACTCATTCTCACCATACGCGCTCCCCAGGTCCAAATCATCACAGTCCTTTGTCCTCGGGACATAGAAACTTCTTGGTGATATCACAAATGTTTAGAAACTCCGCACTCTCGTTTTGCTGCCAAACGATGGTGTTATTACCCAGATTAATCGGATCCTAGCGCGGTATGACAATATCAGTCACCATCTGAGTCGATGATCATAACAAACACCCCGCCACATAAATCCCAAGGCTGCGTCTCGGTGGCAGATGGGCCCGTGGAAACAGCTGACGGAGTGAACCCCTCACTCTGAGCTCCGGTCTTCTGTTTGGGCTCTGGCTTTATCCAGCCACGGCTCGTGTCCCACTCCAGAAAGTGCGAACTCGCCGCTTCTGAAGTGGCTGATTTTGTCGTTGAAGGATTCAAATTAGGGATCCCCTACAATCCTCCTTTCATTTCCCCTTCATTTGACATCATGGACCTGCCAGGACCATCACGAGGATTAAGGTAGGCGATGCTTATCAAGCATCCCCCGTCCGTAACAAGTCATCAATAGTAGGAGTCACCGTTTCTATTCATTTATTTTATTGATTTTGTTCTCTTTCTACCCAGTTTCCATCCGGAGAAATTCCGCCTGCCTTTGGGGGTCCCGCCCAGAAGTCCTTTTTAGATCTGACACCGGGCTGGTTGTCCACCTTTTCTTCCCAGCATCCTCAGAGCGTGTGGGACACGCTGGCACCAAACCGCATGTCAGGTCCATGTTGCCATCTCCACACTCGGCCTCCCCCGGGGAGAGGGCTGGTGCGGTTTTCTGGGGGCACACGGTGGATGGCTAGCGTAATGTTTGGAATGAATACGTGAGGGAGGGGCTATTGCAGGCGTGGAGCGAAGCAACAGCTGCTCTTCCTCGAGTAGCTCCAAATGCGGGTGACACGACGACGCCGCGTGAAGCAGGACTTCCTGGTGTCGGCGGCTTCCTCGGGGCCTCGCCCATCACTATGCAAACAGGTGAGAGCAAAGTCAAGATCAAATGAGGCGGGTTTAGGATGATGCAAACATGCAGGACTCGGGAGAAATCAGCGTAAAGCTTTTCTGAGTCTCTGATCCAGTAGTGGTGACAAGGGAGCCCTTTAATACCTTTCCCTGTAGACTTGTCCTTTCATGAGACAATAAGTTCTACCATCCCAAAATGAATATTTATTACTCGTTTCGTAGATTTTTTTTTTTTTTTTTGGCCAGATCCAGTGTTGTTCTGGGTTTGTGTGTCACAGTGAGCAGGGATTTCTGACTTCTGTTCCAAACGCAGCTTTGCCCGCATTTGTCCGTGTGGACGACTATCTAGTTTTAAGCAGGTCTAGCAGAAGCAGCTCTTCGCGAGCCCGTATTCAGCTCTGATCCCCTGCCTGACGTTTCCGTGCCAATATTTAAGTGTCCGATGTCATCTCCGGAATTCACGGGGGGCGTTTTCCCACCAGCACAGCTACGTCTCCCATCAGAATTCCACCTCTTTCTTTTCTCACGTAGACATTCTAGCAAGAAATACATATTTTTTAAATTTTTATTTTAGGTACCATTTATATTTGTCCCAAGGAGACTTACCAAGAGCCAGAGACACAAACCCGGACTCGCTTCAATGAAGAGTCGGGGGAAAGGAACCCCGAAGACCCCCAGAGAAAGACCCCAAGTTCTCGCTGTGCTCTGTCTCCCTCTGCAAAGCCGGGACCTTCAGGGACGCCCTGTGTCACTGCCTCCCCTGGGGGGGTCCTCGCTCCTGCTCCCCACAGGACTTGCTTCTACGTGGCTTCGAGTTGCCATGGCACTGACTCAGCTTCATCTTAACCTGTCAGCTCTCAGCAGCGTCTGGTTCAGTCTCTTCTGTCACTTAGCTCGGCAGAGAAAAATCTGCGTTGGGTACACCTCTCTCGACGATCAGCTGTCGCCGGCTGGGCAAGGTCACCGGCCGGAACAGGGACACTTACGGCCATGGCCTCGTAGGGGCTGCAGCCCACACACGGCGACGCTGCTATGGCTCGTGCTTGCACATTAGAGTGTTTTGTTTTGATTTCTGAAGAGCTACCAGACCAAAAAAAAAAAAACACTATTTTTAAATTTCAGCATACAAGAATTCCTTGATAGTCACCCCACAGACAATCGTGGGGGCTCTGTTACAAACGGCAGGGACTGGAAAGACCTGCTCGGCGACCCAGAGGAAACGCTTTAAATTATTTCTAATGAGGTGTTCGGAAGTGTATAACGAGTCGAGCGGTTTCCAAACCGGGGATTTCATACGTGTACGAAGCACTGGCTTTTGAGTTTCTCCTGTTACTACGGGGCTGGATTTGATGTAAACTGACTCTGTCATTTTTTAAAAATTTTCTTTGTGTTAACAAATCCTTGCATTTCCTCCCCTAGGAGAAAAAGCATGTATAATTTATCCCGAGGCTCCTGAATCCGACCGAGGCTTTCTCCCCAGAGTGGGCGGTTAAAACCTCACTGTCCACCAGCGACCCACGGAGGGCCACCGGGGGGTGAGCGCGTGGCCCTGGGACCCCCTCCGTGTCTCCGTGACACCGGGCAGGGCACAAAATCCGGGTCCCGTCTCTAGAACAATAGCTGCTCTCGCCAGGACTCCGGACGGAACACCTGCGTTTGATTTGGTGGTTCAGCGCTAAGTGGCTCGAGTTCTCGGCTCTGTCTGCAGGTGACCATCACCTGGGGAGCTCTGAAAAGTCTTACAACACCCCCTGCCCGGCACCCCGACCCGTTAATCCAGAATCCGGGGCTCGGGACCCTGAGGCGGCATTTCTTCATGTTTCGCGGGCGATCGTGATACGCTGGCCGAGTCTGAGATGGGCGCTGACTTCTCGTCCCCGCGATGTCGCTCTGCGTCCCCTCCCACGCGTTCCCATCTGGGCAGCGGGCTCTTCCATGCCCTGGTCCCCCCGACTCTGTGTGAAGGAGCGGGGTGGCCGGAAGGGAGTGGGTCGAAAGCGTTTCCAGCAGGCTCGGGGGAGCCCGTCTGGACGTCGGAGGCCCCCGGATTGTCCCTCGGAGGGTTTCACGGAAGCCACAACACGCGTGAGTGTCCCGTAGGGTCACAGGGTCACGACTCAGGGGGGAATAGCTGGAACTTCCCACGCACACACGCAGCAGCAAAGCGAGACGTCAGCCTCGCCTGCAGGCCCAGAGGGCTCTCGCTTCGTCACAGCGCCCTGGAGCACTGAGCCCACCGAGGGCCCTCGTTCCCCTGTGCTCACGTGTCTCTACGCGTGGCCTCGCCGGGGGCCGCGCCCGGTAACTTCCTCTGACGGGGCGGGCGTCCGGCCGCCACCCCTCGGACGGCGGGCTCCGAGTCCCTCCACCACCACACTGGGGACTCGGCTGCCCCCGGTGGCCTCCCGCCTCGCTCCCGCCTCGCTCCCGCCTCGCTCCCGCCTCGCTCCCGCCTCGCTCACGCCTCGCTCCCGCCTCGCTCCCGCCTCGCTCCCGCCTCGCTCACGCCTCGCTCCCGCCTCGCTCACGCCTCGCTCACGCCTCGCTCACGCCTCGCTCACGCCTCGCTCACGCCTCGCTCACGGACCCAGAGTCAGCACCTCGGTTAGAAACAGCCGTTGTTGGAGACGGGGCGGATATCGGAGCCAGTGGGCGGTGTGGGCCGAGGTGCTGCGCCCGCCAATCCACAGGGAGAAGGGACTGCGCCCTGTGCCCCGCCGTGCGCCCCCTCGGAGCCAGGGGGAGGTGGGGACAGCATCCTGCCAGGCCCAAGTCCCCAGCTGTGCCCTGAGAGACGCCACGTGGGACCCGCCGGGACTGCACCTGTGGTCTCTCTGCTCTGTCTGCGTGAGCGTCTGGGGACGGGGACCGAGTCCTGAGCCCAGCACGCTGCTCTGGGAACAATAATGTGATGACTCGAGGAAGAAGAGAGAGCGCCAGAGATTTTTTTAAAAAAAGAAGAAGGGACAGTGCTTTCTTCCTGCCACAGGAGAACTCGCTGCGAGGTCCCCTCACGGTGCGTGTGCTTCGGGGGACCTGGCTGGCTTGTGCAGTGACCGTGGATTACCTGACAGACACAAGGACAAAACCCAGAAAAGAGATGATAAAAATCGTCTCTCTTTCGCAGCCTTTCGTGGGTGCTTCCTCACGTGGTTCTCGGGTCTTCCCTGATTCCGGCTTTAGTGTAAAGGTTTTGTCTGGTTCACTCATAGCCGACGTCGACAGCACCGAGATCATGGCTGACAAAGTACAGCACAACCCACTCCCGTGACGAACTGGACGGCGTGACCGTTCGCAGAAGACACGTCCCTTCCTGTGTGTGTTCGTTCACGGGGTACAAATATATTTTAAGTGCCTCCTGTGCGTCAGACTTTGGGCTGCGGGTCCCTCTTGGCTCATCAGCAGCGATACGGAGCGTAGAGCATGGAGTTTTCAGGGGATAAACGCTTAACCCGAAGGTCCTTGTTGTAATAGCCAGAAAATCTCTCCCTCTCTTCATGGTCCTGGTGGCCTCGGCTCCCTCGCACCTGAAGGACAGGTGAGCTCTGCACGGAGAGTGTCGCCCTGAGGGGAGCTGGGACTGTGTAGAGGACACAGAGGCACCGGATGAAGGGGGTTTTACTTCCTCTCCCGCTCCTAACTCACAGACGGGTGCCCGGCCAACTGCTGACCAGTCCCATGCGCCCTGTCCTCACACGCTCCCCCCGCCACCCGTAAGCAGAGCGCTCCCGGGAAGACGTTCTTCGGCCGAAACGACATAAAACGAAAAACATCCCCCACTCTCCAAAGCTCGTGGTAGGTAGTCCGCTTTGCTTTCGCGAAAGACTTAAGACGCGCGCACCCGTGGTCACGACGCGGACGGACTCCCAAGAGGGTGTTCGCGTTTCCAGAAGAAGCCAGCACTGTGCTCCCAGACGGACAACAGACGTCAGGGTCACACTTGCCGAGGGGAGACGCCCTCCTCCTTCCTCGGCCAACGCGGAGTCAGCGAACACTGGGGCGGGCGGGCGGGCACCGGGGAGCCGGACCCCGGGCCCCGTGACCTCTGAGGCCGCCCTCGGTGGGGGGCCGGGCCCGCCAGAAACGCCTTCCTCGAAGGTGCGAGCGTAAGCGTCGCTGACACACGGACTACGCTCCCCGCAGAGACACGAGGTTCATGAAGACGGAGGGGGTGGGAAGGGTGGGGGGCTTCGCAGCGAAGAGCTCGAGGTGAAAACGGGGCGTCGCTTGGCCGGACGCTCCAAGGCGGGTCCCTCTTTGGTTTAACGTAGCTTCCCCCCCACATCCGCCGACCTGGGCCACCCCTAGGAATGTGGAGGTGAGCAGGGGGGAGGCCAGGCCGGCGTCTCCCCCTCTCCTCTTTTGGGGTTTGACGTCTGGAACGTACAGGGAAGCGCTTTGGCATTGTGATAAAGTCGCTCTGGATCATGTCTTGCCATCTCGGGGGACAAACGAGGTTCGACTCCTCCGTTTCCCGGGTGCGCCTGAGGGAGGGCCGGCAGACACCTGTCCCCCTCGCGCCTGGCTTCCTCTGGGGGCCACTGTTAAGCGAGGCAGTGCCGTGCGTGGGGAAGAGAGTGACCCTCAGAGGCAGCGAGGCGCGACCTGTCCCCGACCGGAGCGCACGCCAGCCGTGACCTCGGGCTGCTGCCCTCCGGCTCCAAGCTCGTGTCTCCCCAGCGGAGGTGACGCCCGCTCGGCGGGGTGGGGGGGGGGGGGGGGGGGGGGGGGGGGGGCAGGGGAGGGACCCGGAGCTCAGCCGACGGCCCCGGGAGTCTGGCATCGGAAGGGGCTCGGCGAGTGTGTCCCCAGGGTCCGTCCTTCCCTTCGTCCTCCCCGCCCCGTCGCTGCTCCCCGCCCCCCACGAGGCGGTTCTCTCTCTCGGTCACGGGCATCGAATCGGGGGGCGCGGCTCCCGGCCGTGCGTGTGGGCGCCCAGCACCCCCGGCTCCGAACACAACAGCTTAACTGAAGCCGCTTCACATGCCACCTAAACAACGTGGCTTTCTTCCCAGGCTGAGGAAAGCTTGGTAATTTTCACCCCCCCCCCCCCGGGGTTCTATTATGAAGCGACAGACACTCAGGTCTTTGTGTGGCCGCTTCCGCGGGGAACGTTCTGCAGCCTGACACAGGTTCACGCAGGGCGCTCGGCGCCCCGTCGGCCCTGGCAGCGCCCCAAGTGTGCACCTGCACCAGCCCTCCCTGCTCTCTCGGCCTGGCCCCCCTATGCTCGACCGGGGCGGGGGCAGGGGGCGCACGTGTGTAACCCCCGCTCCCGAAGCAGGAGGTGGCACTTTTCCAGCACTGACGGGGCCTGCCCCCCGAGATGCAGCAGGGGCCGGCCCGCTGCGCCCGAGCCGATGCGCCCCACGGGGACCCCGCGAGCCGGCCGCGGCACCTGGCTCTCGGCAAGGGCCACGCGAGGCGCTCAGGGGGCAGAGCCGACAGCTGCGCCGGGGCCACCTCTGCCCCACGGCCACCGGTCACCACCGGTCACCACGCGGGGCTACTGATCACCACCGGTCACCACCGGTCACCACACGGGGCTACTGGTCACCACCGGTCACCACACGGGGCTACTGGTCACCACCGGTCACCACGCGGGGCTACTGATCACCACCGGTCACCACCGGTCACCACACGGGGCTACTGGTCACCACCGGTCACCACGCGGGGCCGGGACCTGCCTCCCGGCCCCGGGCTGCCCACCCTCCACCCCTCATACATACGAGCAAACACCCACCCGTGAGCAGTGCTGCACAGGGGATTCCAGGCCCCGATCTCTGCAGCCGGGCTGTTAATAACCCCGTCCCCCGCGGTCCCCACAGGCATCGTTGGGCTCTGCCGTCCCCATGATAATGAGCACAATCGTCTCAGTTTCAGATCTGAGGCTCAGCAAGACGTGGGCGCCAGGTCAGTGTCAGTGAGGTGCCTGGGACAAGTGTGGGTGACGCTGGATGCCCCGACACAGCTTGGGGGGGGGCTGTGAGCCTGCGGCCCTGAGGGCGCCCCAGTGCCAGGGACCGGCCGCCCAGTGGAGGAGCCCAGCGTCGGGAAAGGGGCCCGCATCCCGCGTCCTCGGCCCACAGATCCCAGCGGGTCTCTCCGCGGGGAGAACGGCCGGGCCCAGAGGCTCGCCAGCGCTCCCGGGGTGCGAAGGACGAGCACAAGCAGCCGGTCGGGGCCCACAGCCCGCCCCCTGCCCCCGCCCCCGCCCGGCCCGGCTGACAGTGGCCAAGGACCCCGCCGCCCTCTCTGAAGCGCCCCGGTGTGTCTTGGACACGAAGAAGGAGGACCAGGGGACTTGCCCGTCCATCAAGAGCCCCGTCCGGTCATCCCCCCCCCCGGCGCTCCGGACCCCCCCTCTGAGCTCGGGACCCCCGCCCCGCGCTGGGGACCCCCGCCCCGCGCTGGGGACCCCCGCCCCGCGCTCGGGACCCCCGCCCCGCGCTCGGGACCCCCGCCAGCAGGAGCCACGTGATGGATGCCGGCGCGGGCACCGCCCCGGCACGACGCACCGATGCATTCTGAATGAGCCACGTTTGGGGGAAGCGGGGGCAGGGAGCACCCCGCTTTCTGGTCCCGATCCGCAGAGCCACGACGCATCACGAAGACATCCGTGCTCGGCCGAGGCTCACGGGGTCCCGAAGGCACGGCGGGGGCGGGGACAGCGGCGCCTCGGAACCCAGGGCCACCCAGGGTCACCCCAGGCACGAGCAGCCTGGTCCCAGCCCGGTCCCCGGGCGTCTCTGAACACAGGCGTCCCCTCGCATTGGGGGGAGCCACAGGCCGGCTTCGGCGGGGGGTGTGGGCCTGAGACGATCCTTCCAGCGTGAGCAGAGGGTGTGCCCCATGTTGCACGCGTGTGAGCTCACGCCCGGCACACGCGAGCACGCTGACGGCACACCGAGTGCGGAGTTCATCAGTGTGACATGGTGACACGGCTGAGCAGGGGCCGCCCCCTGCTCAGAATGGGGAGCCTTGCGGTGCCTGAGGCCGGTGATGTCACAGCACCTGCTCTAAGTGTCACAATTGCCCCCCAGGCTGTGCTTGCATCTCTGATGCAACACCTGACCGTCCCATCACGCGGCCAAAGGTGCAGCTGAGACCGGTCTTCTCGGAAAGACGGGTGACAGTCGGGGCGCTGTCGGGCGGCCTGGCCGGGCGGCCTTGCCCCTCCCCGCTTCCCAGCGCCACCCCGCCGCACAAGCCCCAGTCACAAAACCGGGAGACAACCCCAGACTCCAACTCAGAGCCCCTGTCCTGCGGTCCCACTCGCTCTGGGCGTCTCAGCTACTTTCTCAAGCGTTAAAACAGAAGCGGCAGGTGCAGGGAAGCCCGTCTCAGAGACGCACGCGCAAAACTCGGAACAGTCCTCGCCCCGGCAACACCGAATCCACGGGTTACGGCTGAGAGGACGCTGCCGAGTCGGTGGCCGGGTCCGTGGGCTCGCTGTCTTCCTTCCCCGTGGCCTCCCACAGGAGGGGGCGGTGGGGCGGCCCACGGCCCGGGCTGGGTGAGGGCCGGGCCCAGCCGGGAGCAGGGGACGTGGAGAGGTGGCAGGCACACCCCGTCCCCACAGCGGGGGGACGCCAGCACAGGGAGGAGGGTGCAGAGGCGAGGAGGAGCAGGGGGCAGGCGCTGCCCAGAGGTGGCGGGGGGAGGGACGGGAATCATGAGAGACGCGGGGTCAGCAGCTCAGCTGTGCCCCGGCTCACGGCTCACGGCGCGGCCGACACTCTCCAGAGCAGGAGAAGGCACCGAGCTGTTGCACACAGATCTGTTCACGCGGCAAAGCGTTTGCTCATCTCAGACTTTCCCCGGGGGCCCCGCGAGGGTCCGACCAGGAGCGCGGGGCTCAGCGTGCGCCAAACCCCGCGGGGCGTGAGGCCAGGCCGGCCGGGGCCCAGAACGCGGGGGCCCTCCGCCCGCTCCCGCCGCCCGCCGCCCCCGTCCGTCCCGTCAGCGTCCCCGACGGGGGCCGGAGGCGTCCAGCGCGTTCTCGTGGGCCCATCACAGCCGGGGTGTCTTAAAAGCTCCTCCCTCCTTCGTCCTCTCAACACCCCCCCAACCCTTTTTTTTTCCTTGACATGAATTCAATGCAACCGCCACTTAAAAATAGGCCTGCTCGTCGCCGTCTCTCTGCCAGTTGGCGTGAGTGTCGCCGAGCGTCACAGAGCCCGCGGCTGCCGCCTGCGGGCCGATCGCAGGGAGAGAGCGGGTCCCACGGGGACCGGCGGTGGCCTCGCCCGGCCTGGTGCCCACAGAGAAGGCCCCGCTCTCCCCCTTGCCATCGTCTCCGTTCCCGTTAATGCCCCCCCCCCAGAACTGTTCCAAATCGCCATCTGCTCTCCTCCTGGGAATCTAAGTAACGTAAGCGCAACTTTTTGGTTCTTACCCCCAACTATAGATAAGCCATATGTGGGGAGATTGGGTTCAATGCCAGGTATTTAAAATGAGGTACGAAGCATTATGCAAATGACTTGACAGTGTCTCTGGGGCCACCCGTCTGTTGCTGCGTGTCCCAGCGAGCGTACACTGAGTGCCAGCTGTTTGCCAGGCCTTGTCCTACGTTCTGGGGTGATGGGGATGAACGGGGGGGGAGGGCGGCTACGTGGTCCCCGGCCTCCAGGAGTCGGGGATCACACAGAGCAGAAACAACCCATTAGCCGCTAGAGAGCAGGGGGGTTAGCTTCTCTGTTCTATGCCCACACGATGCCCCACGCCGTCCCCTCCACAGCGGGTGACACTGCCCCCCCGGTCCCCTAGGAATGTCTGACTTCTGGGAATGTGAACTTAGCCAGAGCGCTTCACCGGGGCAGGTGCTCTGGCCCTTCCCGGCACCCTTAGCTAGCTCTCCCTCCGGGAGCCCTCCGTGCCTTTTAATAGTTATCCTCCCTGGAGTTCACGGCCGGGAGACGCATCCTCACGCAGGAGACTCTGAAGGCAGACGGGCCCCGCGGGGCCCACCGGACTGTGGGGCGGGGACAGCCGGGCCCCGGGGCGGGGCGGGGGGCAGCTGTGCAGAGCGGGGCAGCCACACCGACCTGGGGCTCACAGTCCAGTGACAGAGGCATGCGGTGCTGCGACTCGGTCCCTGCTGGTCCCCGCAGAAGATCGCGAGGAAGAGCGTGGGCGAGTTATGAGCGTGACGAGAAACAGCTGTGTCACCTGCGAGCCTCGTCGTCCGCATCCCACTCTTAACTCGCGACACCGGTGGTCGAGGTCGCCTCGCTGTGGTGACGACGTGTGGCACGCGGACGCGCCTTCTCTCCGGCCCTCCTTCCCTCCGAGGCTCCTGCAGGGAGGAGTCCGGGGGGGCCTCGCTTGCCGCACTTGGGGGTTCACGTGCCGCTCTCCGCAGGCGTTCCATGCACAGGCTCCTTCCTCGCTCTCGCGGTCTCCCCAAGTTCACGGGGGGGACTCGCAGCACAGTGTCTGGGTGGCTGTGCACGCCCGAGCCCCCGCCTTCAGCTCAGCGCACCTGCTCGGGGTCGGGGTCCACGGGAAACGGGGGAGGGGCCCACGCCGGGCGGTGGGGGACGACGTGCTGAGTGACAGCAGGGCCATCCCGAGGACATGGCCCTGAACTTGCAGGAGTAGATGACAGTGACAACAGGTCACCTGGTTGCATTGGACCTCGGAGAAGAGCCGGGAAAGGCGTGAGCAGAACCCTGAGGTCGCCTGTGACCGCCCAGCTTTGCACAGCTGCTCGCCCAGGGGCCATTCCATTCTCATTCCAGAATGTTCTCTCCCTAGCCAGTGACCACTGTGCTGGTCTGAAACACATCTTAGGAGACACGGTCTCCGCTCTCGTCCAGGATTTGTACGGCAGTGAACGTGGTGAGGTCGGCCGCGGGCCACAGCCGCCCTCGCCCGCCCCCACAGGGAGCCCAGCCCCGGTCCCCAGAGCCCAGCCCCGGTCCCCGCCTGCACACGCGTGATGGCACGGCCGCTCGCCCCGCCCTGGGCTGGCAGAGGCTGAAGGGCAGCCATGCAGCTCCTCAGACGACCAGCCTCACCCAGCTCGGCGACGCCGGGGCAGCCTTCGGGATGGCGGGAGCTCGGTGTCAGCGAGAGGTGACGACGCAGCTGGGTCTGGGGGAGAGCATTCTGAGTGAGCCGTGTCCCCGAACACCTCCTTACGTAACGACGCCCCTCGACGCGTGGGCCCCAACGAGAACTGTGTAGACACGGGCAAGAGAAGTGCAAAGGAAGACGCATTTTCGGATGGGTTTCAAAAACACTCTTCTTGGAAAGCAGATGTTAGCATTATTATTATTTTGGTTTTGTGAGGAATATTTTAGTAGCAGAGTGGGCTGTGCTATAAATATTGAGCGTGTCACATACCATGCTGGGTTCTGGGTGAGGAGGGCCCATGTGCAAGGAGCCGATACTTGCAGAAGTCTGAGGAGGGGGGGAGAAAGGGAGAAAGAGAGAGAGAGAGAGAGAGAGAGAGAGAGGGAGGGAGGGAGGGAGGAAGGAAGGAAGGAAGGAAGGAAGGAAGGAAGGAAGGAAGGAAGGAAGGAAGGAAGGAAGGAAGGAAAGGAAGGAAGGTACCTGTGTGTAGCACTGGGCCACTATCTGCCTAGGCAGATCTCTGGGAAGCCCAGGCAGGGTGACTCTTAGGGG
>PVKZ01006356.1:0-36356 GCA_004027375.1 Macroglossus sobrinus | reverse complement strand
TGGACTGGCAGGGCGCAGGGTGCTCCCCGCTTCCCGCCAGGCCCTGCGGCTGTTTCTCCAGCTCCTGCAGGCCGCGGACCCCGCTGGGTGCCCAGAGCTGGCCCAGCGTGAGCTGTAAACTCTGGCCCAACGCCAAGTCCCGCTCCCCCGAGGTCACCTCCTCCGCAGGACAAACAGCTGGGATGAGCAGCTGACACATGCTGACTGAGCGGCGCGACGACTGTCTCCGCTGGGGTCGGGAGGTCAGCCACGGAGGGGTACCGAACTTGCCCGAGGGCTGGTGAGCACGGACGCCAGGACGGACACCCAGGGGTCTCGCGTCCAGCCATAGCCCGAGAGGGAGATAAACTGTCGAGCACAGAACCTGAGAAAAGCTCTGGACCCAGCGGGCACTGTGGGTGCATGTGGAAGGGGCACCAACACAGGGCTGGAAGATGGAGAAGTTGAAAAGCCAACTATGAACTACTGAGCGGGCCCTAGGAAGCGGAATCTTGGTGAACGCAATGCTCCGGCATTCTCGACTTTAGTCCAGACAGAATCGATAAGATGGATGCTTGAGCGGATGGATGGATGGATAGATGGATGGATGGATGGATGGATGGATGGATGGATGGATGATGGATGGATGATGGATGGATGGATGGATGGATGGATAGATAGATAATGGATGGAGGATGAATGGATGAATGATGGATGGATGGATAGATGATGGATGGATGGATGATGGATGAATGGATGATGAATGGATGGATGATGAATGGATGATGGATGGATGGTTGGATGGATGGATAGATAGATAATGGATGGAGGATGAATGGATGAATGATGGATGGATGGACGGATGATGGATGGATGATGGATGGATGATGGATGGGTGAGTAGACAGATGCACGGATAGACAGACAGATAAAATAAACCATTCCCTCAAATCCAGCCATCTACTCATTTACCCTAAAGTAAATCCTGTCAGTCAACAGGCCTCCCACATACACAGAACTCTCCAGAAGCTTTTCCATTCAGGGACCGCATTCCCACACGCCACAGCAGAGGGAATTCACACCAGCTCTCCGGAGAGACCCACCCACTCTGCCATCCTGAAAATAACCAGGCTGCACAGATTGTGAGGCATGTGAGGGGATCCGTCGGAAGGGAGGCCTGGGACAGGCCTTTCGGGAGAGATGTGGGGGATGGGGTGTTTAAGAGAAGACCCCCTCCCCCGCACACACGCACACACCTCTGATGAGATTCCTCAGAGTCATCTGCAACGTTATCACAGTCATCAAATAAATCATCACAGCTCACTCCCCACCTCCCTCCAGAGCCAGCTCACCACACTCCGTATTAGCGAGGCGTCCCCTGGCACACGCCGTGAACACCTGCCCCCCGCGCCCCTCCCCAGCCAGCTCGGCCCCCCAAACCCCTTGCCTGCATGTTTGCCTCCACAGAGCTCAGCGCAGTGGGGCGCCCCAGGCATTGACGCACGGTCCTCTCCTGGGGGTGGGGGCTCCCCACATTAGAGGGCAGCTCCGTGAGAGCAGCGACTCCCCAGAGAGCCTGGCCGGTCTGACCCCTGCAGGACAGCGTGGGGGCCGGGGCCCTCGGGCAGAGCTGAGGCCGCAGCTGGAATCCGAATGTCCCCTGGAACCAGAAATCTCTCTTCCCCGGGGGACCATGTTCTCTCCTGAGGCCGCCCGCTGGTTGGAGGAGGCCCGCCCACACTGGGAGGGTCATCCGCTTCCTTCAAAGTCCGCTGATGCTATAGTTTCCTCGTAAAAAAAAAATCTTCACAGCGATATCTGGGTTGGTTCGGGCTAAATACTCGGGTATCCCGAACTAGCCGAGTTCGTGCATAAAGTGGCCGTGAACAGCAGCCAGGAATGAGGGCGAGCACGTGGGGTGCGGGGAGGAGGGCGTGCGATGGAGAAGGCGATGCTGACTCAGAGGAGCGGGTCCTGGAAGCTCCAACGTCTGCCGTGTCACCTGTCCCTCCTCCTCCCTGCTCCCCCTGCTGTCCTCCGAGGGGTGGCCAGACGTGTGTGGGAGCCCCTGCCCCGGCCCCGGCCTCAATAACTAACGACTCTGGGTTTCCCCATCCGGCACCAGAGGTCACATCCAGACGGCCTCTCTCAGTGGCTAAGACAGCCCCCAGGTGCCCTGAGCGGCCGTTGGGAGCAGGGGCAGAAGTTCTGAGAGAGGAGGAGGAGGAGGAAGAGAGAGAGGAGGAAACATGGGGGCGGGGAGGGGGGACCCCACAGTGGAAGAAGTAGATGGAGGGGCTGGAGGGCGGGGCCCGAGGGGGTCCCACGCCTGGCTCGCCGCCTCGTTTCTGCTCCCGTCACTTCCGTGCAGCTCCTCGGGTGCCCGCCGTCCCGGTGCCCTCCCAGCGACTCGTCACCGCGAGCCGGGCTGCTCGGGTCCCCACCCCATGGAACCCAACGCCTCCTTTCCTAACACGCGGAGCGTCCGTCTGTTCCCCGAACCGAATGCGCGTATCGCTGATTTGTAGGAGACGCAGTCGCGAATTTCAGAATGATGAGACGCAGTCGCGGTGCTGTTGTGCGCACACCTCTGCTCCCCAGAGGTCCCAGAATGCAGTGCCGGCCCCGCCAGGTGGCCCCGTGCAGGTCTGATGGGTCAGGGATTTGCACACAAACCGTGGGCCTAAAACACTTAGAATCCTGCAAATGAATGGCCCTGTCCTTTCTATTTGCACCGTCGCGCTGGTTCACGGCGGGGCCCTGGTGGACGCCAGGAAGCTGAGGCCCCAGCGCCCCACCCCGCCGGACTTGTCACCCAGTCTCGGAAACCGTGGGCGTCCCAGCGGCAGCCGCGGAATGCGGTGGAGTCCACAGCCCTCTCCCACCTCCTACGCAGCCGGCCTGGAGCCGGCTTGGCTTCCAGCTGCCTGGAGAAGCGGGGGTGAAATTAATGAGTCTGTATCCGGAAAAGTCTCAGAGCCGCTTGATGCGAGATGGTGGAAAAAATATATATACATGTTCTTCTTCGCATTCTGAATGGTTCAGGGAAAGACGGATTCAAGAAAGAAACTCTCAGTCCTCCCCTAATATCTGGAGTGATTTTCCTAAAGCTGCTCCTTGGAGGATTGGAGGGGTGCTGCAGTGGGGGAGGGGAGTGGGTGTGAGGAAAGGGGGGCTGGGGCAACTCCTACAGACTGGGCAGATGAAATTGCAGGCTGCACCCCCTACACGTGGCCCGATGCCAATCCATTAAAAGCAAGACTCTAAAGATTTATTCCCCTGCTTGTGTTAGAGCCACACATAAAAGCTGGCCCGGTAACCACGGACCAGTGCCAAACTTCGTCTCGTTCATTTACATTTCTGTATTTATTTTAATGAAGCACGAGCAGAACGCCATTTGCGGTGGCATATTGAATACCTTCGTAATTAACAACCCGGAGAGAAGGGGCTTTCTCCACATTATTTTAATTAACTGACATAGATCAAGAACAGAACCCGAGATGGTTTTTTCTCCGAGGCTGTGAAATGTAGGGCTGGGGGGTACGCCGCCCGTCGGCAATAACTGCCGTTTTCAAAGATGTAAGGATCCACCAGCATTTTTGCTTTTGTGTAGTCATCATTGGAAGTGAGGAAGCTTAGCCGATGTCACGTGTTAGATATTTTGAGTAAGGAAAAAAAAAAAAGGCTTCGTTCATCATGGAAACAGGTAGAAGCAGCTTTGATGGGCCCTAAAGGGGTGACGATCCAGCCGGCTCTGAGTCCCGGGGTCCTGACCGTCACCCGGAACCCAGAAGCCTGGGCCCCGCCTGTCCTCCGGGCTTTCTGTAAATGGGAAGATGTCACACAGCCCGCCCCTCCTTCCCTGGGCCACGGTTCCTTCCCCTCCACGTCCCCCAGCCTGCCACCGTTCGGAAGCGTTTAAAGGAATTGTGTGGTGGTGTTTTCTCTGTCCATCTGTTGAGCTGGAATTCACCCCGCCACACACACACACACACACACACACACACACACACACACACACACACCCCACTGTGCATCAGATGCCCACCCCCGCCTTCAGCCCAAGTGCCCATCCGTCAGTCCGGAGTGCAAGGGCCACCTCCCCACGCCCCTGGGGACGGGGTGCATCTCCTGTGGGCGCCCGGGAAGCAGCGGGTTTGCTGATATTATTAGCGGGCGGGGCCTTCCACGAGGTAGGACCGCGTCTGTCCCCACCCAAGGGGACACAGGCTGGCCCTGCTGTGTCTCCGTTTAGCTCTAGAAGACACTGGTGCAGCCTCACCCGACCCCGTCCGCGGCAGCTGGACACAGAGAAGCCGAGCGCCGGCCTCGGGGAGGGCCAAGGCGGGGACGGGGATTGGAGGGGGGCTGTTTTGATTCCTCGTCTCCGTGCCACATGCAAACCCTCGAGATTCAGCAACATTTCCTTTTCATCTGCAGAGCGGCCCGGCCTCGCCTTCCCCCCCCACACCCCTCCCTCTCCTGCAGCTCAGCTCAGAGCCGAATGCGGGCAGATGGAGCCGCCAGCGAAATCCCCTCAATATTAAATTCCTCGGCGGTGGCGAGACGGGGGAGCCGTGTGCCGCGCTGAGGACATGAAATACGTTTTACGTCGAGTAGACGCGTGGACACGCGCGCGTGGGTCCCGAGCGGTTCAATACGAACAACGGGTCTCGCCTTCCCGTGGCCTCGGTAGCGCAGGCCAGACGGACAGCGCGCAGTGCGGGGGGGCGCGGGCCAGAGCACCCCGCGTGACCGGCGCGAGCGGGAAAACCACCTGCCCCTGTGATTCCGGCCGTAAGCGCCATCGTCTTGCTCGGTTGGGCTCAGGGAGAAACGGGGCAGAGGCTGGCGCTCCGCGGCCCCGTCTCTGGTCGGGGAGCACGTCCATGGGGCCCGGCCCTGTCGTCGCATCCCAGCTAATGCGGCCGCGGGGACGGCCCGCGCGGCTGCCGGGATCCGCTCGGTGGCCGAGGGCCGCAGCTCTGCGCCCCACGCGCCCCGCCAGGGGCTCCGCTGGGCTCGGCTCGGCAGCCCAGGGTCCCCCGGAGCGCTCCAAGGGCAGCGCCCGCACCGGGTCTCGGGGGGTGGGGGGGACCCCCAGCAGGGCTCCCCTGTTCGCCTCCACGTGAGGCGCTGGCGTCGGGCCCCGCGCTGGGGGAAGCCCGTGGGACTGAGGGGACCGCACCCACGGGCACGAAAAGCCGGGGACCAGGACTTGCTTAGCCCTGAACACGGCTGGGGCGAGGCCGGAGCTTGGCCCGGGGTCCCCTCCGCCTCCCGCGGGGCGGGCGAGGGCCACGAGAAGCCACCAGAGTCCCCCCCACACCCCTCACTCACCTTGGGGGAGGGAGATCCTGCTGCGGGAGGCGTGAGTGACAGAGGGGACACCGGGGTGTGGCCTGCGGGTTTGCGCGTCGCCGCTTCCCTCCCCGTCTGCGCGAGAGTGTGGGGAGGGCGTGTGAGTCCGAGGCGGAGGACGGACGGACGGACAGACGGACAGACTGATGGACGGACGGATGGAGGGATCCGTGCAGACACACGGCGGTGGTCCTGAAAGCGTTCACGCCCTTCCCGCCCTTCTCCCCGCGGAGACAGTGCGGAGCCGACGTGTCCCCCGTGATGGCAGACGCGGGGCGGGGGGCGCGGGGCGGGGACTCCGGGGTGCGGGGGTCGCGGGGCGCAGTCGCCGCGGGCTCCGTGGCGGGGGGTAAGCGGAGGGCATCCTGCCACCCCGCCCCGGCCCGCGGGGCTGACGACAGCGCGTGCGCTCCCGACCCCCGCCTGGGGGAGGGGGGCGCGTGTCCGCCCTTCGCGACCCGCAGCCCCTGCCCCCGGCTCCACCCGCTCAGGCAGCCGCAACCCCCCGAGGGGCAACCACGGACGCGGGGCCTGGCTCCCCCGCGGCCCCCGGGGCCGGGTGACCGCTGACGACAGCAGCGCGTGTGGCGCTCACTCCTTCCTGCTCCCTGGAGGCCCGAGGCTGGGCCGGGGGCGCCCACGCCCGCAGCCGGACGGGGCTCACCTGTCCTCGGCCTGCACCAGGGGCCTCGCACCAGTGCACACAGACGCATGCAGGCGGGCGCGGGGACCCCCCGGTGGGGCTGGCCGGTGCGGGGGTCCCGCGCGTCCTAGACAGCTGCCCCGCGTCGTCAGAGAGGTGCCCCTGGCAGCTGAGGAGCAGGCGCGCCCCCTCCCGCCCCGCCTTTCTGCTTAAACACACAGCCGCTCACGCCCCACACCTCCTCCGCGCTCTGCGGCTGAAGGCTCACAGTTAAAGGATGAGGCTTAATGAGAAGGACCGGATACGGTCTTCTGGCGCGGCATCCTCACCTGCAGATTTGCTGAGAGAGTCACACGTCTGCCTTTCTCCCCGCGTCCCTCAGTCCTCTGCAGAGCCTAACCACCCAAGGGGCTTCCCGCACAGCAGCGGGACCCCAGGCCCCACACAGGAATACCTGCCCGGGCATCGCTGGGATGGATGGTCCATCCGTGAACTTGGACAACGATGCCTCCCTCCCCCTGCTCATGGCTGGAGGGCACCGAGCTGCTTGTCCAGCTCAGAGAGGTGCCCGGGTCCCACACCCCTGCGGGGTCCCACACCCCTGCGGGGTCCCACACCCCTGCCTGGTCCCACACCCCCACCCACTCCCGCACCCCTGCGGGGTCCCACACCACTGCCTGGCTCCCAAGGGTAGGAAACCCTTCCCTTCCCTACAGGAAGCTGCTGAGGTCTCCCTCAGCGAATGAAATGCCACCTAACTCTCGCTTTCAGATCTTTAAAAAAAATTACAGGTGGAAGGAAATATCTCCATATCCTTCCTGGGTTTACGGTTCTTTAGTTTTTCGTTATGATTCCATTGAAAATTCATGACAAAGAACAGAAAGACGTTTCCTATTAATTATATTTTTTACACAAACACATCTGTCTGATCTTATTCAATAGCCACCTGCCGAGTGTTCAGATCTGACTATTGTCATCAATAGCCACTTATCATGTTAGCGTTTTCTTTCCAAAAAAAGAAAAAAAAAGCAGCGTTTGCTTCAGTATGAATATGGACGAGAAAGAGTCTTTCTTTTCATTCCTCGCCCTTTTCTTCAGAGCGTTTTGTGGAAATCACAGCTCAGCAGTAAGCAGCCGGGGAGTGAACTTAACTTCTGTCGCCTTAAACAGGTGTCCTCAGATGCCACCAACGGTTTGCAGGGTTGGGACACCAGCCAACACGAGGGGCGGCATTCCGTTCCGTTCCTCCCAGGGTTTTAGGAGACAAAGACAGACACGTGGACCTTTGTGTCCGCCATGCACTCTGCAGACGGTTGTCTCCGTGACAAAGGGGACAACTGAGGAGCCCAGGGGCCTGCCCCAGATCCACACGCATCTAAGGGACAGGCGGGTCCCCACAGCGGTCCCCAGCATGCCCCTGGGAGAGGCCGGGAGTCTGCACGGGGCTCCCGACACGCCCCAAGGAGAAGCTGAGTCGTGCTGGGACCGTGCTGGGCCCCTCGTGGCCCATTCGCTGGCCGAGCTGGGCTCCAGGCCCACCGAGAGCGAGAGGAAGGAGCGTTGGGTTCAGAATGACTCTTACGTGGCAGAACAAGCAGGGAACGTCTGACTGCAGGTGAAGCCTGACCCTGCGTCATCCTCACGTAGGGAAACTTTCACAAGGTCCCCGCCTCCCTCCCCGGCCTCTGCGGGGGGCAGCACGAGGCCATGGCGGAGAGTGGGGTCTTGAGGCCTCATGCAGGGCGCTCGCCCCAGCTCCCCTCCGGAACCCGCAGCCCGGGCGTGGGGACAGACCGCACGCGGCCAGCAGCCCATCTTGGGGACAGACCAACCACCCGTGGCCAGCGGTTCACGAAGCGTGGCTGAGGTCGGTGGTTTGATTGGTGACCTGAATTTTCGTTTGGCTTTGGTTTGGGGTTAGGCTTGTTTGTCTGTTTTACCTTTGCAGTAAGTCGTTTGCAAAAACGGTGGCTGTTATTGCCTTGTCTGCATCACTGCCTCTTGCAATAATATTTTTCAACTTTGTTTTTATCAAGAGGTGGCATTGATGTCCCTGATCTTTGGGTCCGGGCTGCCCTTGTAAAGTGCCTGGCCATAGAATGTGACAGAAAGGATGGTGAGCAGCCCCAGGACTCAAACTCATCCCTGGGTCCCTGGGAACAAGACCCAGCTCAGTGGGCAAGGACAAGAGAGCTACGTGGAGAAAGGCCGGCCCACGCTGGCCGACCTCTGGCCCGTCCACGCTCAGCCACCCTGGCCCAGGCTGGGAGCATGACCCGGGAAGTAAAACGATCTGACCGAGGTCATTGTGCCTAGTCGGTGACCTCGCCAGGTATGGGATATCACGTGACTCTGGTTCCATGGTGCCGTGATTCTGCACCCCACTCCATCGCGGGGGGAGAGGGGGTGGTTCCCTCACCAGCAAGCATCACCCAGACCCCGGCTGGGTGTCGTACGATGGAACTCAACTCTGAACTGGAATTCATCACCCGAAGCGAGCCGCTGACCGTGTAGACGGAAGGGTCGGTCTCACAGGACTGACCCCTACGCACACTTCGGACGACACCACACGCCCAGGTCACCTACCATAGCTCGTCGGTTCCTAGCCCCCCTCCTCGGTTTGATCGGCGTGCCTCGCAGCCCTCAGGGAAGCGTGGGAATTACTACGCTGCCTGTTATAACTCAGGAACCCCAAATGGAAGAGACGCACAGCGCCGGGGCTGGGGACGGGCACACAGCTTCCATGCCCTCTCCCTGACCTCCACGTGGCCCCCCACCCCGAAGCACTCAGACTGCCCCCCTTCTGGCTATTTACAGAGGCTTTATTATACAGGCCTGATGGATTGGCTCATTGGCCATTGGCGATTGATTCAACCTCCAGCCTTTCTCCCTTCCTGGGAGGTCAGGGGGTGGCATAAAAATTCTCCACCCTCTCTCTAATCACGGGTCTGTCCTCCTGGCAACCAGCCCCATCCTGGGGCGCAATGGCACCTCATTAACATAACGAAAGGCATTTGTCTTGATCTGGTCAACTAGCAGATCCCAGTGATGTTAGGAGCCTTGTGCCAGGAACAAGATGAAGACCCGATATGTTTTCACTGGGACTCGTAATATCACTCAGCTCTGCAAATACACCCCTCGCAAGTCGAAAACACATTTCATGCGCCTAATCTACCGAACAAATGTAGTTTGGCCTGGCCCACCTTCAATTTGCTCGGGACACTTAAACACTAGCCTACAGCTGGGCAGGACCATCGTCCCACTGTCATCCAGCACCCCAAGGGATTATGGGTCCGCTTCTCGCTAGCCCTAGAAGAGATCAAAATTCAAAATTTAGAGTAGTTTTTACTGAATGCGTATCAGTTTTGCACTATCACAAAGCAAAAAAATCTCAGGTTGAACCGCTGTAAATTGGGGATGGTCTGTATTTTTTTCATGTGCTCCGAATTACAGACACCCGAGCCTGATTCTGTGAGCTAGTCTGGGATCTAGCGTTCGTAGTGAATTACTGGGTTCCGAAGTCAGGGATTTTTGTGAACCTTCTTAGCTTCTAGAAACTGAAATAAGGCTGTCTCCCGGGAAACCCTTATTTCTGAATATTCCTCTTCGGATCAACCTACCTAGCCATCTTTCCTTTATGAATTTTATTTTTCATGCGTGGATTATTTCAGTCCTGATGAAATCACCTTCATCGAATTCCCACTGCCGAAGTAATTCCCCAGATTATGTGGGAATAATGGTAGCTTCTGATGGGACAGCAACGTGGTGACCTCTTTCTTGTTTTATTAAAACTACAGTTCAGCTATGACTTTGGCAAAAGGAACACCCTTCGCCTTAGTGACATTAAAACTGGAAGGAGCCGTAGACTCCTCGGCAGAGCTGGTCACGCTGGGAACCCTGGACCTGGCAGCTGCCGTTCCCAGAACACAGGTGGGCCGTGCAGGTGTGCTGAGAGCCCGGGCCATCTCTCCATATCTCCGGGGGCCGCTGCTTTCCTAAGATGCAGGTGCATGAAGAAGCCACACCCTGGAAATCTCCAGAGCACAAGCTTCCTGCCTGTCCCCGGGAACTGTGACCAGCCCAGGTCTCCCCTGAACTGGAGTCGTCTGAAATGGCTCCGGCTCACGTTGACGGAGGAAGAACGTTGGGACCCAGGGATGGAGCCCCGAGAAGCAACCAGAGATTTGGGGGTGCCGTTCCTCTGTAAGCTCAGCAATCAAGCTTCAAATGAGAAAGTAAAATCTAACCTCTGCCGGACTCTGTGGAGTTCATAAAACGCTCTCTCAAAAATGCTTTCTTGGATCCTGCTGAGAACCCCAAATGTCATCGTGATTAAATCTCTGCCACTTTACACGGAAGGAAACTGAATCCCTGTGAGGTCGAACAACGTGGGAGCACACACGCTTCCCCTGCCTGCAGACTTGGCGTTCTTCTCACGAAGCCAGGCTGAAAGCACATTTCCCACTGACACTCTAAAGTTAGCTGCCTTAGCCCAAGACGCAGGGGACAGCCTCGGTTCCGCGGGTGAGGAGCACAGCCCAGCAGGGAGGCGTGAGGGGCAGAGTAGACACACAACGGCTGGGAGATGGCCGAGCGTTTCTGGAAGCAGAAGGTGGGGCCTCTCTCTGCAAGACCCTTTTGCAAATGCGTGGTGACGTGTTTGATTTGGCAAAGTTCCTGGGCATGAAAGGGCTGTTTCCATCTGAAGCTCCGGCCACACAGATCCAAACCACTGCTGTCCCCACAGCAGGCTGCTTGTCATCTACCGGCATGTGGCATCCACCTGTCATCATGGGTTTTGAAGCTTCATCATGAGCCCCCAGCTGTGTGCAGTCCTCCCCGAGGCCTCCACACCGTGTTTGTACCTGTGTGGAGAGAGAGAGAGACACACACATCTCTTTCTTCCTTTTCCTACAAGGCTGTCTTTCCTGTGGAATCAGTGCCTCGTTAAACCCCAATCATCCCTAAAGTTACGCTCCGCCAATGAGGTGGGCATGACCGTTGGGACCAGCCTTTAATGTAGAATATTGGAGGAGCGTAGTCAATCCACAAGATGCTTTAAAAAAGAAGGAAGATAAGAAGGAAAAAGGAGTGTATTGGATATATTTTTTTTTTCGTATATTTACGAAACAATGAAGCCCAGAGATAATCGGTAATAAAGGGTAGACGTCCGTGGAAAGGTCTCTGTCTCCGTTTGTTTTCCTGGAAGGAAGTTGTAAGCGTGAATTCCACGTCAATGCCCTTTCTCAGAATCGTTTCCAGAACGTTTAAAGGAGGAGACAAGCTTTGCGGTAGGATGTGCATGCATAGTTTTTGTTTGTTTGTTTGTTTGTTTGTTTGTTCATTTGTTGTGTGTGTTTTGGTCCAGGACGTTGAGCTCTGAAGTATATGAGACATCTTAGAGAAAGAATCTGAACCCAAGCATACTGTGTCTGCGGCACGCGCCCTTGGCCCGGCGTAGGCAGCCAGAGGTTTCTGTGCCTCCCCTTCTCCTGCCGTTCAGCTCGGCAGCCCCGCTTGAAGGGACCTTCGCTTGTCTCCCCAAAAGAGCTACGAAATCTCTGCCATAGGCAAGGAGCCACGATTAGCTGAGAACCTCCCAGACCTACCTGCTGACCCAAATCAATCCATCCGGAAAATGCGGGAGAACGAACAGCCTTGGCAAGCGTGGGAGGGTCCGTGGGGAGTTTGTCCTCGCTAAATAAATTGATTTTGACCAAAAAAAAAAAAAACCAACAACAGCAGCAGCAACATTGCACGCCTGCTGGAGAACGAGTCTCTTCACCACGCTGCGGCCCTCGCTGCTCCTGCCCCCGCCCTGGGCGCGCCGTGTCTGCTAGCGCTTCTCCCGGGTCTTGCTTGGGAGCCAGAGTGGCACGTGGCTGCGAGTCGGCGGTAGTTGAGGACACTGCATGTGGTGTCCTGGCTTCCCGCCCTGGCGGGAGCCAGGACACCAGGCTGGCCTCCGCTGTGACGGGCAGGACCCCAGAAGGCAGCTCAGCATCCTCTGCCCAGCACCCAGGCTCACTCGTGGAAGCACGGCCTTCTCAGATGCGTGTGCGTGTGCGTGTGCGTGTGTGTGTGTGTGTGTGTGTGTGTGTGTGTGTGCGTGTGTGTAAAGAAGAGCTCAGAGTGCTTCTTGTTAACAGAACATCTGGCCGGCTCTTCCCACCTCTTCCCTCACGCCAAGT
Source organism: Macroglossus sobrinus (assembly GCA_004027375.1). Classification (NCBI taxonomy): domain Eukaryota; kingdom Metazoa; phylum Chordata; class Mammalia; order Chiroptera; family Pteropodidae; genus Macroglossus; species Macroglossus sobrinus. The sequence continues at coordinate 24,183 of PVKZ01006356.1, read as the reverse complement.
AGATTCCTAACTAAGGGTGGCGCTTCTGGGTAGGTCGTTATCATTTCTTACCTTTAACTAGCAGGAATTTAATCAGACCATCCAATCGTGCCCTTGGCATCGTAATTCTGACTGCCAGGTATGAGAGAGTCGTGGCTTCTTTTATTGAAGACATACTTATATGGTCGCTGTCACTGTCATGGTGTCTCCCGTTAGGTGACCGTCCGTTCTGGTCTGCACGGAAGCACCTCGCACCAGGTGCCCCCGTGATATTTTCTCTGTGTATTAAAAAATAGGTGTGTATTTGTTTCCATCCAGAAGGGGATTGGGTGACGGACAAAGACGCTTCCGCCGTTTATAAAGAGCTCGTCTAACATCTTCTTGACGCGTTTGAGAAGGACACTCTCGCTTTCTCTTTCCCCTGCCCCGTTTGTGTTGTCCTCTGCTTTACTGGTGTCTGCGCGCGGCATTGTCACCGCGATTGTCCTGGCACGCGCGTCAGCCGCGCGTTCCTCCCGGCAGCTCTCCTCCAGGAAACACGACTCCAAAGTCTCCGCACAGAACTAACTTCTCCTGAAAAAAGCTTCTCCTCCGAACAACACCCCGTGCCCAGAACGAACTGTACTTTACCCCCCAAAAAATGCAGCACGACGTCATTCCGCGAAGACTTAGCATCCTCGAGAAAGAAGGACGAACTTTATTCAGTGCCTGGGTTTTCCAGGTTTCACGTTGTTCTAACCCGTTAACTAAAAATTAGTGGAATGATGACTTCAAACAGAACAGAAGTGCAAGCCTTCGAAATGATTTTCTAAACGTAGCTTTTAGGGAAATACATTTCAAAATATTGCTCAATAATCTTTTCCAACTCCAAGACATTTTTTTTTAGATGAACGTCATTAATGCCTACACTGAAAGTTAAATATTTTGAATTAATAATAACTGGCCTCTGGTACTGAAAAACCAACATGGAGAAAAACGTATGATTGCTACATTTCAGTCTGTGCGTGGATGGGAGCCAGCGTTCACTGATTCTCATTCATTTATTCACCAGCTCCCTGGCCCTAAGCCACTCACAAATGCATATTTCTAAACCGCATGCTACCAAAACACCCATTCTGTGCTTAAAGATGTTTTTTTTAAGTGCAATGGGTGGACACTCGTTCATGTTACAACGCTGAATGATTTCCCTACAGCTGCCATGACAGATTAGCACAAAACTGGTGACTTAAAACATTGGATTTTTTTTTCTCTCTTCCCATGCGGGGACCACAGCCAAGGTGTCCACAGGCCCCGCCCCCTGCAAAGGCTGCGGGAGAGATCCTGTCCCCGCTCTCCCGGCAGCTCTGGGAACTCTACACCACCCCCAGGCTGCGGACACAGCGCCCCCGAACTCGGCTCCATCCGCTCCGCGTCGTCCCCGCCCCACCGGTGTCCCCGCCCCACCGGTGTCCCCGCCTGCTGCACGGACACTGGCCACGCCACGCGGGGCCCGCCTTAAATTCAGGGGGACCTCAGCTCGAGATCTTTAACCTAGTCCCATCTGCAGGGACCCCATTTCCAGGAAAGTCGTGTTTTGAGGTTCCAGGAGGACATGAGTTCCGGGGCGACCCTGTTCCACCCGCTTCGAATGTTTACAGCTGAGAGCTGAGAGATTCTCGTGCTCGCCCGCTCAACGCAGGGGCAGTGGTGCCACTTGCTCGAGCCCCTGTCCACTCCGTGGGGCTTTGCTCAGGTCCGTGTCCACTCCGTGCCGCTTGCTCGAGCCCGTGTCCACTCCCCGGGGCTCCTCTGGCCTGCCTCCTTGCAAGCTCGCTCTCACGTGACGGCAGTCCTCCACAGGGGTCACCCCCAGCTCTGCAGACCTGCGCGGGCCCCTCGGGTCACACAGGGAGCAGAAGCCTGTGCGTCCGTGAGCGTCTCAGGTAACAGACAATTCTTCTCGGGGCAAGAATCAACCCACGGGTGCTGGAAACAGGGGAGACTGAAGAGACTGTATTGACAGTGTGTCAGTCTATCCGTCATCTGTCATCTATCGATCTGTCATCTATTTATTATCTATCATCTATCCATCATCTGTCATCTATCATCTGTCTATTATCTATCATCTATTATCTATCATCTATCATCTATCATCTATTATCTATCAACTATCCATCATCTATCATCTATCTATCATCAATCATCTATCTATCATCTATCATCTATCTATTATCTATCATCTAATTATCCATCATCTATCATCTATCATTTATCCATCATCTATTATTTATTCATCATCTATCATTTATCCATCATCTATCATCTATATATCATCAATCATCTATCTATCATCTATCATCTATCTATTATCTATCATCTAACTATCCATCATCTATCATCTATCGACGCAAGACCTGGGAAATACGGTCTGGCCGTGGACCTTGAAAGAGGAGACTGTGGATGTTGGTGAGTGCACAGGGAGAAGGCTCAGGAGTGTCTCCTCCCAGTGCTCGAAGCTAATTAATACTACTGACCATTACCATCATCATCATCACCAACATCTTCTCCATCATCTTCATCCTCCTCATCATCATCACCATCATCACCATTATCTTCATCATCATCTCCATCATCTTCATCTTCTTCATCATCACCATCATCACCATCATCTTCACCACCACCATCATCATCATCAACATCTTCTCCATCATCTCCATCATCTTCATCCTCTTCATCATCTCCATCCTCTTCATCATCACCATCACCACCACCATTACCATCATCATTTGCTCACATTTACTGAGCGTTATGATGTCTGGGCACTGTTCCAAGCCTAACGGTTCATTAATTCATGCTAAAAAGATACCTTTCCAATTTCAGTTTCCAAATGAGGACACTTACCCCAGGGTGGACCGAGCAACTCGCTAAGGCTCACGTGGCCAGAAAGCATGAAGCCAGACAGCATCCTTACAGCGTCATCCTACAGAGTCATCTCTGGCTTTTGCCGAGGTCACCTCTGAAAGTATCAGTCATATGCATTAAATTCAATTTCCTGCTCGTCGGCTGTCATCGGGGAACGGCACTACGATTTTGCTTTAGGATTAGAGTGCTGGGCTCTAAAATATTTGAAAGAGCATCTCTTGGAGACCCCAGACCCATCCCAACCCTCATCATTCTCCTCCTCTGTAAAATAAAAAACACTTTCCTACTCTCTCTGTGACTCAGTTTCCTCATCATTAAAATAATTAAGAGAGACACCGTATCTACTTCAGAAGGTTGTCACAGGGGTTAAATGAGAATCAAGACAGGTAGACAGACAGACAGACAGACGGATGTAATGCGCTTTGAACTATTCATGGCACATAGTTAAATACTATGTAACTGTGAACCGTTATTATTATTATTTATTAATATTATTTTATACTCTAAAAGCTATTTACTGGATATTTTTATATCAAAGCTTTTGTGTTATAGATATAATGTTTCTATTAGGATTTGAAGGGACTGATAAATGTCACCCTTTTTTCCCTCACCCCCATGTTTAATCGCCTGGGAGAAAGCATGAGAAGAAATCATTGATATGAAGATGGTGCTTTCATTATAACTAAGTCGACATTGAAATTCGCAGCTTTCCTCAGCTTGCCCGGAGGATTTATCAATCCCTGGCCTTATAATTAGCCAGATTCTCCTAGTAACCATCACTAGTCTGTTTTTGTTTTTTTGCGTTTTTTTGTTTGTTTGTTTGTTTGTTTTTTGCTCATTTGCTATTGACTTGTAGGAGTTTCTTGTATATTTTGAGTATTAACCCTATATCAGACATAGGATTTGCAAATATTTTCTCCCGTTACAGGGATACGTAGGTTGCCTTTTTACTCAGTTGACGGTTTCCTTGGCTGTGCAGTAGCTTCTTAATTGGATGTAGGTTCACGTGCTCATTTTGCTTCCGTTGCTCGTGCGTTTGGTGTCATATCCGAGAAATCATTACCACGCCCACTATCATGAGGCTTTTCACCTATTTTTCTGTTTTCTTCTGGAAATTTGACAGTTTCAGGTCTTACATTTAAATCTTTAACCCATTTTGAGTTGATTTTTTTTAATGGTATAAGATGAGGGTCCAATTTTATTCTTTTACACATAGATATCTCGTTCACTCGGCACCATTTTTTGAAGAGACTGTCCTTTCCTCATTGTGCTTTCCTGTCACCCTGTTGAAGATCAGGTGACTATATACGTGTGGGTTATTTCTGAGCTCTCTATTTCATTCTGTTGGACTTCTGGGTACATGCCCAAAAGAACTGAAATCAAGATCTCAAAGAAATATCTGCACTCTCAAGTTTATTGTACCATTATTGACACTAGCCACGATATAGAAACAACCCAAATGTCCCTTGACAAATAAAAGGATGAAGAAAATGGAGTATGTACATACGATAGGTTGTATTCAGCCCTAACAAAAGAAGCCCTGTTATTTGTGACAACACAGATGACCTGGAGGATGCTTTGCTCACTGAAAAAAGCTAATCATGGGACAAAAACTGAATGATTTCACGTCCACAAGATGCGCAAAATAGTCAAACTCAAAAATGTAGAAGACACCGTATGTTTTATTGGTGTTTTTGTTTGTTTATTTGCAAATCAGTGGGCTTCTCTTTGCCTGAGAAATAAGAGTTCTAATTTATTCCCGAGCTAGTTGAAAAATCAATCAGGTAGCGAGTCAGTTCATTTCTGTTCGCCATAAATCTCGAATTCTCTCGGTTTAATTTCCATAAAAGGGCAAGTAATAAAAAAAAAATCAAAACATTTGCGATTCAAATTGAGAACCGGAAATGCAAGTCACAAAACGCGCCCCCATAAAGGCTGATATGTCAACGTGACTGTAGTTAATGCGCATTATGTATATCTCACCACAATGTCACAAAGTTGAAATACGTTACGAAAATAGGCGCACTTAGAGAAGCAGAGAACGTGGCATCAGTAATGGGGGGCCGGGGTGCAGGGGACAGGAGCTGCTCGGCCACTGCAGGTTCAGTTACAGACGGTGAGTGGCTCTGGCCGTCTGCTGTGTGCACCTATAGTGAATACTGTCTTGTGCACGTACACAGTGGTTAAGACAGTAGATGCCACGCTGCTTTCTTACCGCAGAAATCAAGAAAAAAGGAGGCACACGAGGAAACTGTTGGTGACGGAAGCGTCTGTCACCTCGGCCTGTGTGCTGGTAACGCAGGTATCCACATCCGTCCAAACTCATCAAATGGTGTACATTAAACGCAAGTGGTTTTTCGAGTGTCAATTATACCACAATAAAGCGTTGAACATTTTTTTTGGCTAGGAGCCTAAAATTTCAACCTAGAGGTAGGGTAGGGGCAGAGGACGTTAGTGGGTGTATCAATAGGTGAGCGTGTCGTTGTGATGAAGTTAAGATGGGGCCATCGTGGATTGGAGTAAGCCCTAATTCGATGACTATTGTTGTTATGAGAAGTTGAGACGCACACACGCACACAGAGCACAGTGGCTTTGCTGGCTCCTTAATGTGGGATTTCTAGGCTCCAGAACGTGGGACAATAAATTTCTGTTGTTTTAAGCCGTCAAATTTGATGGCAGCCGCAGGAAATGGATCCACGGCTCTACCCTCCTCCAAAGGGCTCGGATGAGCCACACGCACGAAGCAGCCCCCATCACCGGCTTTCTGCTGCACCCTGGGGTGCCCCGCCACCTCGCCTCTCTCCTCCCTGGGCTCACCGTAGTTCCCCAGGGCTCTGCTGCATCCACCAGGTACACATCCGGGCAGCTCCGACGTCCGTTCTGAGGCTCGGCCCTGGGGCAGCAGCAGAGGCAACTTGTCCCCACAGGGAGAGACGAGAGCATCACAAGGGTGTCATGGAAACCACAGCATCGAGTCAAACACGAGTCAGAGGCTCGGCGTACGCAGCACCTGGGCACGCACGCACGCACGCACGCACGCACACACGCATTCTCACCCACCTCCGCCGACCGTCCTGCAGAGCTCTCAGCTGCACACACAGCACACGGCCGTCGCCGCAGAGCCCCCCCGAGCTGGGCTCGGCACACGTGTTACGTACGGGTCAGTGGCCTTGCCCAAGGTCCACAGGCGGCAGGCTGTCCGCAACTTGGGGCACTGGAGTCGCTGGGTCCACGCTGCTGTCGGCCACTGATCCACGCCTTGCTGCAGCGAGCGCTTCTGAACTGACGTTTAGCGTAAAGGCCTTTACGACTACGATCCATATTCCGCGTCTTGCCACAAAATAAGGACGTGAGAAATGCAGAGAAATACACGGCTCACGCGCTAACGTTCACTTTCGGTAAATAGGAAGCGTTTTTCAGGGACCTGAGACCTATTATGGGAATCCCAATCTGGGCTCTGCGCCGACAATCGAGAGCCTCAATGTCATCGCACCCTCCGCCCGGCGACGAGACCCGAAACTCCCTTCGCATCGTAGACCCTCATCATGATAGATTCGCGAATCCAGTGTCCAAAAAAAAAAAAATCCCGTTGAACACAGCACGCGCCGTTTTAAAGGAAGACGCCAAACCACGCCAGCCTTTCTCGCAGAGATGGCAGCGTTGAAATTGCCCCCTCGCTTGTATGAGACAACTCTGAACGCGGAGACGCAGATTGCAGTGCATTCGGCACGGCCCGGCCCGCCTGCACGCTCCCTCCTCTGGCGTGTGCACCCCACACACCCTGGCACGGCGAGCCTCTTCTTTCCAGAACTTTCCAGAGAACGCCAGGCTTTGAGTCGCGACATGAAGTCGCATAAAAGTGACAGCACCGAATTCCACACCTGTGTTGAGACTTTTCTCCGGCTCGGATGGCTCGAATGTCCGATCATCCGCACCGACCTGTCATCTGCTCGGGAAGGAAGACCGAGTAAGACATGTGGCGTTGAAGGGACGAAGGCAGCCCCCGACTTCATCTTACAGGTAAAGCAGCACTGAAATGATGGCAGGTGACACAAACACCAGGATTTCGATGAAACGGAATTGGAGGCGTGGAATGAGTCAGCTGTTTGCGTTGCTGTTAAAGAAAGGGCTTTTTCCTTACATCTGAGTAAGAAGTGATATTCAGATACCAGATGGTCATCCACAGGAAAAAAATAATAATAATAAATTAAACCTTTAAATGTATCATTGTGCCTACAAAGAAGAAATTCCCAGATCGAGCCACAAATGCTCTCTATTAGTGAGGGATCGACAAGCACATGGGACTGTCCTACCTTCCAGAATCTACTTTGAGAAATGAAATAAAGACAGGTAAAAAAAAAAAAAAAAAGTGACTTCCCTCTACAAGAAAATAGTTATCTCCTATTTCTTCACAGCTTAGAGTGAGGGAAGATGGGGGAAGTTTCACTCATTACATTCTCGAGACAATAAACGCATAGCATTTCCGTACCTTGATGCTGTGGCGAAAACACCATTTGATTTGTTGAATTTCCTTTAAAAGGTAAAATTGAGGGCTAGGTGCGTGTGTCCCCGGGACCGAGCGCGTGTCCCCAGGGCCTTGTGCGTGTCCCCAGGGCCGTGTGCGTGCCCCTCGCACAGCGCCAGGGACCCCCACAGCTCTGCGGCAGCACGGGGCCTGAGGGCGGGCCCCCCGCGCGGCGGTCCCTGGGGCTCTGCCCGATGGCGCGCCCTTCCCCTGAGCATTATCTTTGTCACTCGTGACCCTTGTCGCTAAGCGCAGTTCTAGGTTCACAGCAAACCGCGTGGCGGGTACAGAGCGCTCCGGGCCGCCCCAGGCCCGCCGGCGCCCCCAGAGGACATGCGCGGTACAGCAGGGCCCCCGCGATGACTCGGCGTGGGTGCCACCGCCACCGCCCACGGCTTACACCACCTTCCCCGTGACCCGCCGGCCCCGAGGTGCGTAAAGGTGTGACGACGGGTCCCCGCCACTGCAGTGTCAGGCAGTATGTCACTGCCCCGAGAACCCTCCCGCCCCCTCCCAGCACCTGGAAGCCACCCACCTTGTTGTCGCCGTCTCGTTGTGCCTTTCCCAGAAAGCGGGGTGGCTGCACCCGCGCGATCGGCAGGCTTTCCAATCGGCTCTTTTACCCTCTTTTACCCGGTCGCGTGTGTTTACGACTCCGCGGTGTCTTTTACAGGCTTGAGGACGCATCCGTCCTTAGCACTGAATAACATTCCTTTGCCGGACGGACCATGGTTCAGTCATCCATTTACCCACGGAAGGGCATTTGGGTCGTTCCCCACCGCTGGCAAATGAGAATGAAACTGCCACCAGCATGTGCGCGCAAGCTCTCATGTGGACGTCAGTTCCCAGATTTCCTGGGTGGACGTGAAGGGCCTCGGCCGCTGGGACACGCAGTGAGAGCGCGTTGAGCTTTGTGAGAAATTGCCACACTGCCCTCCAGGGTGGCTGCACCGTCCGGCCCTCCCACCGGGGACCCAGAGCAGTTCCCGGGGCTCCCGGCCCTGGATGGCCCTCGCTGTGGTCGGCGTCGGGGTTTGGGCGTCTCCGATAGGCCCGTGGCGGCGTCCCGTGCGTGTCTCAGTGCTCACGTCCCTGACGACACGGGCTGCGGGCACCTCTCCACGTGCGTCTCAGCCATCCGCCTGTCTCCTGCGGTGTGGCATCTGCTCGGGCCTTCTCTCCATGTCTTAACCGAGCCGTTCATTTTGCTGCTGTTGAATGTTAAGAGGTATTTGTCTGTTTGGGGCGGCGGTCCTTTGCCAGACGTGTCTCCTGCAGGCACTTCCTCCTGGTGTGTGGCTCGACTTCTCCTGCCCCCACAGCGTCTTTCACAGACGGAGTTCTAGAACCCATCCGCCCTCCCCTTCCAGCGACGCTGGCCTGTCAGAAAATTTTTAAATACGGCTGTGGTTTTCCGTCGTTTATAGTCTTCATCAACTGGGGGCTTCCTCGGTGACATTCACTGTCACTGACGCTCCTGCCCTCACATCCAGGGACACTAGGGAAGTGGCCCCGAGCCCGGCCGCGTCCCCACGACCCGCAGCTACACGCGAGCGCGGCTCCCCGAGGTGCCCGCCCGCGCCCAGCCCCCAGGCGCCTGGGTCGGGGTCCGGCATGCTGGCCGGGACGCGGCCTGCAGCTGTCACCCCACAGGAGGCGGAGAGAGGGCCCCGCGGCGTGTCATTAGCAGTCCCGAGTGTCGGTGATGACGCCCGTCCTCCACACGACAGCGCGGATTAAACAGTAATTAATTCCTCGACAGAATGAATGAGAGACCGGATCGAGTACGAAGCAGGCGCCACAGTGACAACAGTCACTTAACGCGTGATGAAATACTCCCACGGGCCCCGAGGGAGCACGGCGCCCGACGCTGAAGCCGCCGGGTGACTGCGGGCGGACCGTCCGGTGAGAACGGAGCGACCCAGCTGGCCATCCGTGGTGCCCGCGTGGGACTGACTCATCAGTTGAGTTAGTGGACCTCAGTGCTGGCGTCAGCCCAGCCCTGCCAACCAGCAGTGGGACCAGCCAGCACCCGAGGGACCCCCGGGAATCCAAGGCCCGAGTGACGGGAAGAGGGACAAAGGTGCCAGAACAGAGCAGAGCAGCAGACGCCGGAGCAGCGGGCGAGCGCGCGGGCCCTGGTGGGGACCGTCTCGGGCCCCTTCAAGCCGGCAGAGGGGAAGGAAGAGGAGGGGACAGCTGCAGGTGGCCGTGTCTCCAGCGCCGGGGACCCAGTGCTTGAGGCCGTGTCCAGGCGGGACTGGAGGTGCCCGCGGCCGGCGGCCACCTCTCACGCCCGGGAGCCGCCTGAGGGACGCGGTGGGCAGCGGCCGTCTCTCTCACAGACAGAGCGTCCCCCGCTCACACGGCTTCGCCCCGGAATGTCCTCACAGGGCTGGTGCAGGCCTGTCCGGCCGTCCAGGGCTGCCCGCCAGGCTCAGGAGACGCCCAATGCCCCATCCACCAGTCTTGGGGTTCTAATCACACTTCCTCGTGACCCAGGATCACCAAACGGACGGACGGACGGGGCACGGCGACGTTCTCTGCGCACAAAGGTGTCCCCAACTCCTTCTCCACCCACGTGAGTGAAGTGGAAACGCCACACCCCACTCTCGGGGCGCTCTCTCGAGAGCTGGGCGCCTCGGGCCTCCTGTCTGAGCCTTCAGATAAACCGGTTTCGTTTTCTTTTTTCTTTTGCTCTGTCTCCATCCCCCGCGCGGCCCAGTGCTGCCCGTGAACCATGGAACCCGTGGACGAGGCAGTTTCTAAACTCGTGGTCTCATCATGAATATTTACCCCGCGGCCGGCCGGGAAGCTGGCACCCGCCTGCCTCCCCACGCCTCTCTCCCCTCTCCCCGCTGCAGCCGAATCCATTGTTAAGAGACCGTCACCATGGCGACGGAGGGCCTCGGAAAGCAAAGCAGCTGACAGTCGCCCACACAACACGGGCCGGGTCTGCGGGCTCATTAAAAGGGCTCTGTCCTCGGGGTCACCTTGTAAATGAGAAGTGTCCATCAGATCCCAAACAGCACCACCCAGGAGCCCCAGGAGCTCCCGGCCGTGCTGCAGGGGGCCCCACCTGCTGTCCCCGGATGAGGGACCCCGGTCACCCTAACACGCCCGGCCGGCCGCCTTAGTGAATGGACCGAAGCTGCTTTTTGCCGATAGGCACGGAAGGCAGTGACCTTAAGTGGCTGATGAAAAGGAAGCTGCTCTCCTCAGATCCTCATTTAGGCCGGATGTCACGTGTCACCGAAACTGCTTTCGAAAGCTGACGGGACAAAAGATGGTGTTCGGGGCACCCGGCACTTTAAAGCGAGCTCTGGGGGCCTTAGATGGTTGTAGACAGCGTCAACCCCCAAGGCGTGGGCCCCCCCAAGGCGTGGGCCTCCCCCAGGCATGGGCTCCCCCAAAGCGAGGTCCCCCCCAAGGCGTGGGCCTCCCCCAGGTGTGGGCTCCCCCAAGGTGAGGGCCCCCCCCAAGGCATGGACCCCTGGAGGCGCGAGCCAGCTCCGGCCCCAGACGCCACCGCTGGGTGCTGCCTTGCGGTGGGTTTGGGGACCGAGTGAGTGGGTGACTCTGAGCATCTGCGATGCGCCAGAACGTGGGTGCGGGTGGTACCCCAGAGTGGCCCGGGGCTGCCACTGGCATCTCAGCTCCAGGCGTGCAGCTCCGACAGAAGCCACGCCTCTCCCTGCGCCCCGCCTGGGGTCCCCGCCTCCCAACAACGAGGCGGTGTCACCGCCCTCCCCGCAGAGCCCGGAGCCGGAGCCGCGCACTGCCGCTGGCTGGCGTCGCTGCAACGTGTCCCGGGCGGGCGGCCCCGCTCCCTGCGCGAGCTCGTGCGGGGGGCCGCGTCCCGCCCGTCCATGGGGCTCAGCCAGGGGCAGTGTGGTCTGCGGGACGCGGCGTCCCGTCCATGAGGCTCGGCCCCTGCAGTGCGGTCCGCGGGAGGGGACAGCGGAGAGCCGGGGGCACCCGGTGACGCTGCGGCTTCCGAGCTCGGGGCGTACCCCGGGGTCCGGGCATCGCTCCCGCCCATCCCCCCACAGCGCCCCCGAAGTCGCTGGCGGCGCCGGCTGCGTGGGGGCGGGGTGGCGAATGCAGTCCCCCCGTGTCCCCTTGTCGTGGTGTTTCCATGACTGTCACTCTGGACGGAAACCCAGCAGCTCGCGTCCTGAGCGGGGAGTCGCCCGCGGCCAAGCCAAGGGCGTGGCCTCGGACCCCTGGGATGGCTGAGCTCGGACAGAGCTGCCCTTCCCAGGGCGGGGGGACTCTCTGTCCAGGTGCAATGTCCCGAGGGAGATTCACTGGGGGGACACGCGACCCAGCGGGACTCTGCTGCCCTCAGGCCTGGCTAGAGACCTGGGCCTCCCAGCGACCGGTCCATCGTCCTCTGCAGCCTCCGGCAACTAAATCCCCATCTCTGTGGCTGCTGCTACCTTGGGGTCCTCCGTCTGTGTGACGGTTTTATGAGCATCCACTTCTACGCCTAACGGAGAGGTAAAGGGACACGAGTGTCATGATTGATGGGAACCTCTGTGCTAAAAATAGCCATTAATCCCCTCCCCCCACCGCCTTAGAAACCACAGCCAAACCCCGCACCTTCCGGAACAATACGAAGCCTAGAGATGCTACTGCCTATTGATCCATGTCACCCCCAGGGGGTGTTTCTCGCACGCGGGGACGTCAGGACGTGGATAATGGATTGAATCTGGGCAACTCCCCACCGGGATCCTGCAACCCGGGTTATATATATTCCCAAAGCCGAGACTTCGCGAAGTTTTCCTGGCAAAAGACTATACACTAAGACCTGGACCGCTGATGTGTTTCCCAGAAGCACTCGGCGTCGCCTGCCATAGAACTGACCCAGGAGGTAAATGAACATGACACAGGAAACAGTTGTGTCGGGGCGCTCAGGGGCTTTCGTGGGGATGACACTGAACAAAGCTGTGGCCCCGTCATCCTGAGGCCCTTTGAAAACAATATGTCAGATCTGACAGAACCGAGTTTGAAACAGACCCTAAGAGATTTCCAGGAAGCTGTCAGGGGGGTCGACAGGAAGATGTCTGGCGATCGAAATACATTTGATTTCTGAGACGACTTTGGGTAGCGTTGCGTTAACGCTGCCTTTCGGAGCAATCCCCCCTCTGGGAGGAATATCATCGGGTCACGGAGTATTCACCCGCGGAAGTGGGCAACTTGCAAATTAGAGAGAGCTCCGTTCATCTCGGATCGATAAATGGCAAGACTACAGGAGTAAGGTTTCCAAAGTAGAAAGCAGAAAATCGAGGCTGATTTGCTACGTTACCCAGCCTCACAGGGATCTAAATACCACGAGACCTGATTCCGAAGATGCTGTGGATGAATTAGTGGCCGGAGGAACGAGGGAAATGATTCTACAGAAGGAGAAAGAGGGTAGGGGGGAGGAGGAGGAGAGGAGTGAAATTCCTGAATTTGTTTTAAAAAAAACAGTTAAAAATAGTCCAGCGACTTGGAGGTCGGGTTTAAGTCGAGACTGGAAACTGGCAGAAATGCCCCATCCTATCCCGATGTGTCTGTGACGTCTCTCAGCCCGGAAGCTGCACAGGGCCCTGGACACCTGGGTCAAGAGCAGAACTAGTGACTCGTTGTTCCCACCTGCTGGGGCCTCGGGCTGCTGGACACCCACCCTGCAGACCCAGAGTCAGAGAGAGGACACCCCCCCCCCCGAAAAGCAATCAGAGACCGCCCAGCCCGGAGACTCGAGGCTGCAGGCGACTCCGTTCCTGGGTTGGGAGGGCCTCACCCTGACACCTGCACTCCGGGTCTGTCCCAGAGTCCCTGCACCCCCCACACCTGAGTGATGGGGCGCCTGCCCCGGCCACCCCGGAAGACTCCTACAGCCTGGAGGTGGTGTCGATTCTATGACCGTTGTTATGGACTCCAGGTGCATCCCACCTGGCAAGGCTGCAGAGCGGGAACCTGTCAGCCGTCCGCTGGGAACACACACAAGCTAGTGCGTAATGCACAAGCCCACAGGGACTCCCTGTGGGCTCTCTGGGGAGCTGACATCACGACACATGAGAGAAATTAAGACGCCCAGGAACCGGAGCATGAAAACGTGGCCAGCAGCTGACCGGGGAGGTCACGAGCCACGCCTGCCACCCCAGTGGTCCTGAGAGCTAAGCTGTATTTTACTGTAAATATGGGTCTCAGTTTCGCAGGTAACTGCACCTGGACAGCAGAGAAACCCCTTGGTCTGGACAGGAGGTCGGGGCAGAGCGCGTGTTGAGGCCTGAACAGAGGAGAATGGCTCGGGGACATGCTGGCCGCCGCCCGGCGCGTCACGGGTCCGGGGGTGGATGCGGGTCCCCGGACAGAACCAGGCAGGGGGCTGGGCCGGCACGAGGAGGCGGGGCAGGCAGCCGGACGGAGAGCAGACTGTGTTTTGAGACGAGGACAGAAAGGCTCTTGGGCAAAGCAGGTGTCCGTGGCAACCAACAGGCTGAAGATTCAAAGCGCAGCAGGAGAGCCTTCCGACTGCGTCCGCACCCTGATGACCACCTGGTAACCTCATCCCCTCTGGAAAGACCCTCGTCTCCAAAGGCACTCACATTTCGAGGTGCTGGCGGGGAGGACACCCTCATGTGGATGTTGGAGTGACATGATGCAGCTGTCGACACACCTTGAGAGCATTGTACTAAATTCTGCTTTCTTTAAAAAAAAGCTCCTCTAAGTTGGAAAGGTCTTGCAGACCACAGCCATCTTCCCCTGCTCCCTGTCCCAGGCAGGACAGCTCGAGGACTGCTGATCTGGTGTTCTTTGCACCCCCTAGACTGGGCGCACCTCGTCTCCTGGACAGAGTAGCCCCAGGCAGGGCACAGCACCGCCACGCTCAGTGGCCTCCGTTAAACACACGCGTGTGGACACCACGCTCCCAGCCCGCTTCACAGGAAACTCAGAGAAGAAAGCCCCCGAAATCCTTGCGGAGATCCCCAAAACTCCTGCCCTTCCAGCTGGCCCTCTGCCTGGTGTTGTTCAGACAAGAGAAAGGGCTGCTGGGAACGGCCGCTGAGTTAGCCTTTCATATCAGAGCCCTAGCGAGCTGGGGACTTCTGAGTAACACATGAATCACGGGAAAGAAGCTTGATGATTGTGTCCCCAGAAACCGGCCGTGTTTGATGAATGGTGACTCAGTGCTGTAGCTCGTGACCCGCTCCCTCCTTCGATGCTGTTTCGGTCTGATGCAGGGGCGCCCCGGCCAGACACACCCCGGGCACGGGCAGGGGGCGGCCGCCCGGCCCCGCCGCTCTGCCTGGCGCCGAGCCCCAACGCACCGCTCGGGCAGCTCCCAGCCCCGTGAGCATCTTCGCTTCCCAGGCGTTTGATGAAGGGGTCCTCTCCTCTTCCCAATCGAACGGGTGAAATTAGTCTGGTGGTAGTGCCAAGTCAGTGTCCTCACCGGTCACGTGCTAGTTCCCAAAGCCAGGCGATGGGCGTGTCGCCTGCTTACCTGCGGGAGACCGCGGGGTGCGCTGGGGGGCGGGGGGCAGCCCCGCACGGCAGGTCTCTCGGGGTCAGAGGCTGGCGCGTGGTGCAGGTGGGCGCGGCTGCTGTGAGTGAGGTGCGTGGCCGGGGCCCTGGGGCCGGGAGCAACACCACCTCGGCGTCCACACCAGCAAAGAGCAAACCTATAAGAGGAGCGAAACAGGTGTTTTCCAGTGAATATAAATAACATATCGAGGAAGAAGTAACGCTGATGAAGTAACGAGGAAACCTGATCTATTCTCTGGCACCTGTAACTGCAAAACAACGTGAGTCCAAACTGTTCTTCACAATCGGCGCAGCGTCCGTCATTAATTTTGGGTCAACAACGTGTATTATTCATGAATGAATAAAAAAATCAATCGATAGAGCATCACTAAAAATCACACTTGAAGAAACTACCAAAATGCAGAAATCATTTGTCATTTGACTTCTGCTTGGTTAATTTAGTCGTTCTGGAGGAGCTGGAGTCTTCACGTCAGCGGTAGCTGAAGGTTGCCCTAAGGAAGGTCAGCCCTGGGCTCACAGTGGCAATATTTGGGAGCTGAGTTTTTCCACACGTGAAATTGTGTTCCCAGCTCCCCGCCCCTCACCCCGCCGCCCGATAGTCCCAGACGTGAATTTCCTAACCTCCAAACAACTGGAGAGAATAAGCGTGCTAGATCAGCTCAGCTCGGCCCTGATAACCCTGCCGCGTTTTCTGAGTAGAGGAATCCCTCTCTGCTCCCTGGACGAAGGACCAGAGCAAGTCGGTGGCGGCCGAGAGTCCAGCAAAGATGCTAGTGTGGTTCTGACCTGGTGTCCGCCTGGCTTACCGGCCGTGCACGACGCTGAGAAACCCCGACACTGATGTTTGTCCTGCAACCTTCAAATCCATCGTCCAGCATTTTTTTTTAGGGGCGGGGATCTAAGATTGTTCTCATTATCTACCGCAGAAGATGACAATTACCACCAAAAATAAATATCTATTGAACTTTTGGAATGCGCTCATGTTAGCTTTTTTAGTTCTCACGGCAACCGAATGAGGTGGGAGCTATTATTTCGCCACTTTCAGACGAGACTGTGGAGGCTCAGAGGTGTCAGGTAAGTTGCCCGAGGTTGCACAGCAAAAAATAGCCAAGACAACCTGTGTATCACCAAGCAAACTACAGACATCTGAACAACCCCTCTGTATTTCAGATTTATTGTTTAAAGGTCAATAGCCGGCAATATTTTTATTTAATTTTATAGTTTCACAAAGGAAACAAATCATTTGGGGTATAATTCCAATCTGGACGATGTCATCACGGAAAAAACGCTGCCGACACAAGCCCTTTGAAGCAAGTCGATGCCCTAACGATAATGTTCTCTTCCTTCGGCAAGTTTTTTTTTTTTTTCATGAGCAGACAGCCTGCAGCCCAAATTGTATTGAAAACATGTTCATTATTCTCCTTAAACCCTTTTTGCAAATCCAAATGTGAAAACATTGGCATTGCCTCGCGTGATCGCCCGATCGAAGACCAAGCTTGGGGGCAGGAAAAAGTGGTCGAGATGAACTTTCCCGGCAAAATTACGTGACACTCGGAAAGCTCAGAAAAAGCTACAGCCTTGCAGAACCCAATGTGGGACCCGTAGAAGGACACAGAGACAGTCACCGGTCAGCTCCTGAGATCAGAAATGTTCATGGGGAGGCGGCAATTTGTTTACGTATTTAGGTTTCTTTTTTTTTTTTTTTAATTAGATTATTTGGCAACACAGCTATCCATCATGGCGCGCTGGTCCACCCTGCCCAGGGCTCAAGCCCTTCCTTCCTCCTGCTCCCTCGCTCCTGCCCCCGCTGGGGACCCTTCCCAGGGAGGAGAGACAGAGAGGGGAGGGCAGGATGCATCTCTCCGAAGGCTCCGCCCTCAATCGACTTCGGACTTCGATTCTTTTTTATCTTCGTTTAGGCGATCGAGCTGTGACAGTAACACGCGGCCGGGTCCACGGGTGCAGCCACCGCCACCCGGCGTCTCCACGCCGAGGCCCCAGATCCCCGGCCCAGCGGTCGATCCCGACTCTGTGAGCCGAGTCCCCGTGAGTCTTTCAACCCCTGGGAAATCAGTTTACTCTCCTGTGAAGTGGAACAGCTGAATCCCGTGGGTTTAAAATAAGTAACAGTCGTGACGTGCCTTAAAAAAAACCTGGAGAAGGGTTTGTGTTGAAAGACACTGGCTCTCTGCCTGTTGCAAAGGCGACCGGGAGGGCGAGGTGGAGGGCGCGAGTGGCCCTCCGACCAGCTGTTTCGAGCTAGTTTCACGTTTATGAGCTAGTTTCACGCGTCACATTTTCTGCTGAATGGGGAAAAGTGTGTCCACACATAATTATTTCGTTCTCGACGTTGTTAAAAAGGAATACCTTGGTAAGAAAGCTTATGTCTTTCTCAAAATTGCATCTGAAAAGAAAAGGCAAAAACGTGGGAGGAGAGAGAGAGAGTCAGCAGGACCTGGAAGGGAGCCGGGGGGAGGGCCAGGCCCCCAGGAAATCTGTCTGCCCTGGACGGGGACGGGGACGGGGACGGGGACGGCGCTGGCCGGGCACTGGGCTCAGTACCCAGCACTCACTGTGGAAGGTTAAAGAACACTACTGGGTCTCATGAATTAAAAAGCACTCTTGCTTTACAGATGAAGAGGCCGAAATCCAGAGAAAACCCCCACAATTGTTCGAGGTCATGCAGCCATTCAGAATGGAGGCTACAAATCTCGTGCCCTCCCTCCGAAGTCTTCCCTACTGGACACCCCTCGTGGCTCTACTGGGACACCCCACGCGAATCGGAGCACAAAATCCTGAACCGGTGGCCGGGCCTAGCCTGGCCTCGATGTATGTTTAATGAAATTTAAATACATCCAATTGAAAAAAAAAAGAGTAAAAAATCACGATTTTAGCCAACAAAAATATTTGTATAAATCAAAATCGTTCTGTTGCTAAGTTTGTTTAACCACAGATGAGTCAGACATAGAAAAAAATAAAGAAAGCATTTTTACCTTTCTTGGCCAACTCTATACTAGACATTAAACCTGAGTGCAGAGGCAGCCTTTAAAATACAGCGTCACAAAAAAGGGTACAAGTTTGCAATGAGCAAACACAGTCTCCCCACAGCGCACCTGGCGGGTGATACCGGCCTCCCATCGTGTCTGAGCCACAGCTCACGACTGCGGCCAGCGTGGACTGCCCACAGAGGTCGAGCGACTTCCTGCCCGTAGAGGAGCGAGCTGTGTCTGTGTGTCGATTACGACCCTGTGGAGATTGATCACTGTTGCAGCGCCTTTAAAACGCATTTCTACGTCCCCGTATCCCCGACGGTCTATACGTGTGCCCTGGTTTTAACTTTCCTTGGGCCCACCCAGTTATATAACATCGTGCCAATTCCTTTCCTCATAAAGAGCTAGATAAAATCTCTGATGGGTATTTGATGTATCTGCGAGAGTCATTATCTTACTCTATCTTAAAATGATCACTTATTAGCATACACTAACGACAGTGGAGGGGGAAGGGTGGGTAGACGGGGTGAAGGGGGTCAGATATGGGGGGAGAGAAAGAAGTCTAACTATGGGAGGTGGACACAGTGTAGATATATAGATATATAGAGATAGAGATAGAGAGAGAGAGAGAGAGAGAGAGAGAGATAGAGATAGAGATGATATAGATATAGATATAGATATAGATAGATATAGATATAGATATATAGATATAGATATAGATATATAGACACACAGCCTTACTGTAATATATATATATATTACTGTAATTACTATAATTACAGTAATATATAATTACTGTAAGATGATATAGATATAGATATAGATATAGATAGATATAGATATAGATATATAGATATAGATATAGATATATAGACACACAGCCTTACTGTAATATATATATATATATATGCCTTCCCATTAAAGTGTACAGCTGAAACGTATTAGATTTCATTAACCAGTGTCACCATACATGACAGTAACAATGATAATAAAGATGATAAAAACGCTGGAGTCCAAGCCTTCCCTCTCATCAGTCAATGAGACGCCACCTCCCCCTGCAGCCTCTCCTGCCTAAGGCTATTTGAGGTTCACAGGTGCTCACCCAGCCCAGCGAAAACACAGCCTCCTGCAAAGCAGAGCAAAAAGCTATGTGGACGAGGGTGTTTCTGCACTAAGGTGAAGGTTGTTAACATTCGAACTGGGGCGACCTGGAATAAAAATATGCTATAGTGTAAAAAAACAAACAGCAAAACCCAAAAGCTGGGCAGAATGGGGGCGCCCAGGCCACCTCAGGCCCCCGTGGCCGGTGCCACGGAAACCCAAGACCCCGACGGGCTCCCTTGCTGCTTCCTATCTATCTATCTGTCACCTCCTTCCTGCTCCACGCGAAATGCCACCTTCGTCACCAGAAGAAAAAAGAGAACCCTGTCCCGTGTGACACGCTGTATGAAACGGATGGGATTACCGTCGTGAGGTTGTGCGTGATTATGTAACCTCGCAAAGCATCAGAGTAATCTCAGATAAGAGGACCTCGAAGGGGTCTTGCTACTCGAAGCACTCATAACACATTCTGTGGTTGTGTAGACATGGCCAAGGTCGTGTGCGTTTTATTCTACGTTTAATCCATTAAAAAAAAAAAAAGTCTGTTGCAAACAAGGATTAATGCAATTCCATTGCCAGGCACACATTCCTTCTAGCAATCAGTTTAAAAACGCACCTCTGCGTGGAAGCAACGTGAGCAGCTTTCAATGTGTTGGTCTCCGAGGATATTCTGAGTGGACGTAGAAGGTTAAGCTAGAACGATGAAACGCAGAGGGTGGCGGGAATAAATAATCCTTCCTAGCGGCATTTCCACGGAGCGTCTTGTCCCCCTGGGAGGCAGCGGGTCCCTCTTTCATCCCCGAAGGGAAGGTTGTAAATGTCACTCGCTCCGGTGGAGGGAGCGGGAAGCCGATGGCAGCCGTTCCCGGTTCCCAGGAGCTGGCAGGCGCCGAGGACTCCAACCCGTGTGTGCGCAAGGTGCCGGCTCTGGGCACAAACAATTAGGGAGGCCTCCTGACCTCCCTCGAAGCCGTATCGATGGATCCGTTTTCTCTGGAGTGTGAGCAGACTCTCCGGCTTGGTCCCTCGGCGTGTGACTGGGTGTGCTGAGCGGAGGGGACCGAGCCTGACAGCGAGCTGCTGCTCTGAGTCCACAGGCGTCTGGACTCTCTGCCCTGGGAGAAGAGTCTCACGGATGCCGCTCGCGAGACGCTCACTCTGGGGTCTCTGGCGTGGGATGTTTAAGGTTACTGAACCCACCCCGAGACTGTCTTACCCTTAAATACCTCCAATCCCCTTGTGGGGGCCACCAAAAGGGACCGACCTGCCCCTGTCACTCGTCCTGAGCACGGGGCACGGCTGTCTGGTGGAAGCCGCAGGCCCCGCCCACAGGGGGTTGCACCCGCCCACAGGGCCATCGGCCCCCCCTTTAAAAGATAATAATTGTTAAGAGTGGCCACCTACCTTTGATTCACCAGAAACGTCTACTTTAATGAACTGCTGCTTTCAAATTTCCAAACGTGACCGTGTACTGAGTTTAATTGTGTCCCCTTCCCCCCCCCCAAAAAAAAAAAACGCTACCCGCTGGCATCCATGAACGTGACCTTGGCGGAGGGGATCAGGAGACCATGAAACCACCAGGGCGGGCCTAACCCAACATGACTGTGACCTTGTAAGGCCCCGTGATGGCAGAGGCAACGCTGTGCCTTCAGCCCGAGGATGATGGCTGCAGCCCCCCCAGAGGCGGATGGATCCGCCCTGGAGCCCCCAGAGAGATCACGGCCCCATGGCGCCTTGGTGCGGCGCTCCCAGCCTCAAACTCGGCGAGAGAGTGAGCTTCTGGGGCGCTCAGCGCCCAGCTGGTGCCAGTCGTGTACAGCGGCCTGGCCCAGTTATAGAGACCCATGAGCGGCGCGTGAAACCCATCACGGGAATCGGTCACAAGCGGTGGCAGTGAGGCCAAGCACCCTGAGGCAAAGGTGGCATTGGGGTGTCTGTGACCAGCAGTCACGGCCAGAGAAGGCAGGGCTGGTCCGGGGCTCCTTCTGAGGGCAGGTCTGGGAAGAGGAGGAGGAGTGAAGGTTAAGGCCCCGAGGAGGGGACCCATGGGGAGGCTGGGGAGCAGAGAGGGAGAGGGATCCCCGGCAAGATAACGACCCCACCCCGCTGAGCTCCCCTTCTGCTCCCCGCGAAGTGCCCACTGGCCGGCCAGAGGAGCTGTGGTCAGCCCTTCACGTTCAGAGCGAGGACGGTACTTAAATCGAAACATATTCTGGCTCCGTCATAAAAGGGTACGGCTCCTTTGGAAGCTGTGTCCTGTCTGTAAATTTCTAGTTCAGCGACAAGCGTGCCCATCCCCCACACCCCACACCCCAGCGCCCCAGGAGCTCTGATCCCCCCAGCTTCCAACATATCCACTGCCCCCGCCCCACACCCAGCCCATGAGAGGGTTGTGCTTCTTGTCCCGGAGATGGCTGATGTGAGCATGTGACTGACTTCGGCCCTTGCGATGTCACAGAGAGTGGGCGTGGCTCTCACGACGGGCTCTGTGGTCTCTGCCTGGAGCCCGGCAATGGCTCAGGGTCGGGGCTTATGTCACCTGGCGTCCAGAGTAAGGGAACTGCAGAGCAGACGAGAGGCGGAGGAGGCGCCCACATCGGATACTCAGCGTGAGCGAGAGAGAACAAACCCTCACAGCAAACCCCGGAGACCTGGGCACCGTGTGTCACTGCTGCACAGGGTGGGCGAAGCCGACGGACACACCTTCTTGCCCAGGCTGGGACAAGCACAGCGAGCGGAGCGTGTGGCCTGGAGGGTGCTTGGAGCGGGGCACACAAGGACACGCTACTTAGATGCCCTCCTCAGAAGGGGCTTGTCCCAGCTGCCGAAACAGCCTTCGTCTGCTCACTCGGGGGTGGCCCCAGCTTTTCCAACCCTCCTCACTCAGGGTCACGGCTCCCCAGGGGCGGCTCACGCCCGATGCCTGGCGGAGACCGGGGTACAAACAACCAGCCGCTCCATCTCACTCGGGACAAACCCGATGGGCCATTTTGGCCGGCGGCATCACCGTTCACTTCTCGCTCTGTCCAGTCCCGGGGTGTGTGCCCTCCCCTCTGCAGCGGATGACCCCGAGGGGCCTCCGGGACAAGGGTCCTGCACCTCACACTCCACCTGCGAGTCTGCTCCCTGGAGCAGCGGACACGGGAGTGCGCGGGCTCGGACGGGGGGCCTCGGAGCGCTCAGGGGGCCGCCCGCCCCGCGGGGGGCCCAGGAGAAGCCTTCGTTTCTCGCAAGGCCCCCGACAGGGTGTCACCCCAGGAAGGAACTCATAAAGGCGGCACCACACAGCTTCCCACCCAGGACCCGGCACTCGGAGATACGCTGTTTGGAGAAAAAATCACGTTGCATATTGCTCCATCTGCTTCCCAGCGATCTCTCTGGGACAGAGACCTGTCTCGGCACTCGTGGTCCCCAAACAGAGGTGAACACCAGGGGTTGGCGATGGGCTCTCCCAGACACCCCGGCAGACGTCCCTAAGGCGGTGACACCTTGGGCAATTTCTTTCGATATTTTGTTGCCTTCTTTATTAAAACAGATGTGGAGAAAAAAAAAATGCAATCTTTGATTTCAGTGACATTAGCCAATCACGGTTCTGGCCGTGATGAGGGTCACAGTGTGAGCATCACTGGTCCCCAGCGCCGCGCTATCCCTGAGCAATACCAGTCAACGGAAGCGGCCGGCTTCTCCCGCCTCCGTTGCACGGGGCCAAGGTCAGAGTCACTTCCGTTCTAGGAAAGACATGCATTCGTTGCATAAGGCCTCACGCATCCTTCTGTGGCTCACGCACAGGTTTTGTGTGTCCAGAGACCCGTTAGCCGTGGATGGGAAGAGACAATCGGTTAAACATCCACGATGTTAAATGCTTTGTGTGCTACTGAGGGCGCGTGACCAGGAAGCTTTGTCGTCTGTCTTGTGTTCTAGGCTTTGCTTGCCGTTTATATGATGACGTCAGTTTTCGTTCTGAGATAGCGGGAACTGTCCCTGGCATTCTAGCTCCTCTTGTCTTCCGCCACTGTTTTCGGGGGAGCTCAGCTGAGCCTCGAACAGTCCGACCAGCTCTTGAGCTCTCTCTCGCCGTCCCCACCAAGCGGAAGGTCGGCAGGATTCGCTGGAGTGCAATGCCCTCCTTCCTGTCATCTCTTTTTAGCTCTCCAGCCTTCCACATGTGTTTCTCTAGCCTCTAGATTCTGTCTTGTGCAGTACCCCGTATAGCGAGAGAGATGAGACCGGGAGTTTATGGGTCTGCCAAAGGCCCCTGCCGCTGACAACGGTATCCGCCTACGTGTCCCTGACAGGTAATGCTTCTTTCTCATCAGGGATGGTCCCTGTCAGCCAATCTGGGCCGTCCCTGATCTCCCCTCACCCGTGCCAGCTCACCTTGAGCATCTCACCTGTCATGTGCCTCCCAATTTCATAACTGCCCTGGATAGGCCGTGGGTGGGGTGAAGACAGCAAAGTAACCGAGTCCCCTGACGCTTCCTCTCAGACCCCCGGCGTCTGTCCTGCCAGGCTGGCCCCGTCCCGAGGAGGCAGTGAAGCCCCGGGGATCTGCCCAGCGTCAGCTCAGATGTGAGGGCCCAGGCCCTGCCCCCCCCCCCCACAGCCAGCCTGTGCCTGAGGACGGGCCTGGGGCTCATTTTCCTTCACTTCCCTTCATCCGTGCGGCCTCCGCGTGGGAGGCATCGGAAAGGAGGGGCCCCCCGGTGCTGGGGGGACCTGCCAGGTTTATCCGCGTTTGCAGACAGAGACTTCGGGGTGGGGGACAAGGCGGGGGGCCACCCGAGGGCGGTGCCCGCTCATCGCCGTTCTCACCACCCCAGGGGCACGAGCCCCGCCCACAGCCAGCCATCCGCAAAGTGCCGCTTCGCGGGAGTTTTGAGGGAAAAAAAAGCAGGGTCTGAGCTATCACGGACCACGATGACGAGGCGCGCTTTCCTCCCGCTCCGGGAAACGCACCGCTGTGGACGCCCCTGAACCAAGCACGAACGTGAACGCGGCTCGCAAACGCGCCCGGGAGCGAGACGGTCCCTCCGTGACTCGAGTCCTTCCGTGGGGGCCCGAGCGTCCGGCGGCCAGTCAGGCTCCCTGAACCCCACGATCGCAGGCCCCGGACCCGCACGGCTCACCGCGGCGATGAGCGCCCAGGGCTCG
>PVKZ01006355.1:7417-36527 GCA_004027375.1 Macroglossus sobrinus | reverse complement strand
GTGATGCATTGCCCAGATGGGTTCTTGCGTTTCTCACCTCTCTCCTCTCTCTCTCTGTCTCTCTCTCTCTCACTCACTCTCCTCTCTCTCTTTCTCCATCTCTCTTCACTTTAATCATCTCACAAACTTTTGAAGGAGCTCGTGGCAGGACCTCTGCCCTGAGCACCTGGGTGTTGCTTTCAGAGAGTGTGAGGTCTTGACATCTGAGCGTTTCTGGGTCCTGTTCTTTGGAAATGGGAATACAGACAGACAGACAGTCACCAGGAAGACGCCTCGCTCCTGCCCCCCAGACAGCACGTGGCCTGCCTGGTCGCCCCGCGACTCGCCCGACTTGCACAGGACCCTGGGCAGCCCTGGCCATCCAGCCTCCTTCCCCACATGCCCTGCAAGTGGTCGCTGGCCCCGGGCAGCTGGGCTGGGGACGCGCGGCAGTGTTGGTCACTTTCACACGGAATCTTGGGCAAAGCAAGTGTTGCACCATGCTGTCAGTTTATTTATTTATTTATTTATTTTTACCTCGTTCTTCAGATCATTGGGTAATAGTCCTCAGCAGGGCAGGGGGAGAGAGGGCCACCTCTCGCAGAACAGAAAAGAGACTGCACCTCCCACTCCGTGTCCCCGAACAACCTCCCACCGCCTCAGACCCTGAGCGGGAAGCCGGATGCCCTCCACCCGGGCCCCGCCTCTGACCTTCCCGTGCTGCAGAGTGACCTTGGAACTGCAGCCCGCCAGAAGCCAGCACTCAGGACTCGTTCCCCCCAGGAGGAGCACGACGGTCCCCAAACCACGCGTGACAAGCAGCCGGTGAACAAGAAATCGGGCTGGCTCCCGTTCCTGTCCGGCGTTGACATAACCTCTTATGCTATGTTTAACCCCTCACCTTTGATGTGTCTATCGGATTCTTATTTCTAAATACAAAAAATAAATAAATAAATAAATAAAGGTGCCTTTCTTTTAAACTTTGTCCCCACAGGAGCCCTCTGTGGGGACCTCGTCCTCGTCGGCAGCAGGGAGGGCGAAAACCCGCGGTCCAGCTAGCTGTGTTCTCGCCGCAGCCCTGGCGGAGATAAGCCCCCGCCCGCCCTGTTCCCCCCCATCTCCCGCTCCCACCCCCCATTCAGGGAAGGAGGTTTCGCTTTTCAGACCCACTTCTGGGTACATGTGTACACGGCTGATAAAACACTCCTCTTCACCCCTTCTCCCCACGGGACCCCCGTCTTACGGGAAAAGGGTTTGTATGCCAGCGACCCCGACAGCCCGCGTGTCTCCTGGAAACCACGGTGGGGGGATCCTCCGTCTCTCTCTCTCTCTCTCTCTCTCTCTCTCTCTCCGACTCCTCTTTATTCAAGACTCCCTCTTCTGCTTCTGATAATGGTGACGGCGTCACTGGAGAGAAGGAGCCTGGGCTTCCCCCGCGGGTGCCGGTGAAGGCCCAGACGGCCGCCCCCCTGTGCCTGAGAGAGGAGGTGCTGTCAAGGTTCCCCCTGTTTGCTGCCTGGCGACACCCACCTCCCACCATCTTCCCCTGGGGTCACCCAGACACACAGAGAGGTCGGCTCTGCCCCCTCTGCCAGAGGAGACAGGGGATGCCGAGAGCTCGAGCCCGCCCCTCCCTGGAGCCCCTCCAAAGTCAAGGTCAGAATGGAGTCTGGCCGGGGGACGTCTCGGAGAAGCAAACTTGGCTGATGGCTAGAACCCAGCACAGGGACAAGGGGCTGAGCATTGCACATGGAGAGGGGCCGTCACGGCTGCTCGGGGCTGTCCAGGAGAGAATGGCCTGATGTCCTACCCAGAGTACTCTGGGGGTGCTGGGGATAACACCGCTGCAGACACTGAAGCCTGCTGCTCTCTCCACCCATCTCCTGTCCCAGGGAACTGATGTTCCAGAATATTCCAGAGGCAAAAGCCAGGATGGAGGCAGACATCCTTGGACTTCTTTCTGAGGCCTCCTTTTATAAAAAGTAGCAGCTGCTGCTTCTTCTCTGAGTTCACAGGAGCAGGGACTGTGCATTCCGAGTGTGCCCCCCACCACTGTGGGCCCTTCTTTGAGGAGCCTTAACTCAGGGTGGGTGTTTGCAGAGGTCCATGCTGGGCCAGGCATGGGGCTGGGCACTGTGGGGCAGAGCCACAGGCCCTATGCTAAAAGAATAGAGTGCAGGGTTAATAAGACAAGACTGGATTGAAAAACCTTTGCGTGGAAGCTGGGGCATCTTCTGAAGGATCCGGGGAAGGTGGGGTTCAGACAGGAATGCAACAAGCACTTCATAAGCACCCACTAGGAGCTAGGCACCAGCGTGGCGAAGATGAGAGACATCTTTGCCTGGCCTTGGAGGGTTACATTGTAGTAGAAACGACCTTTGCATGGAAATGACCTCTTAGAAGTGGGGAGACTGTGGGGTCAGAGAAGGAGTAACCACAGTGGCCTTCGCGGGCGGGGAACCCGTACGTGCCCCGAGACCCCTCCAGCTGGACTGGGCATTACCTGTGAATTACAGCCCGGTGCCTCCATGCTGTGGACCGATTAGCACAGCGAGCACCCCTTGGGCCCACGTGGAAAGGAATGCATAAAACTGAGAGAACTGTGAATGATGAGTTCTGTTATCTGCCCACCGATGCTGCCATCACCAGCCTCGCAGTCATCAAGAATGAGCGATGAAGCAAACAGACTGGCAAAAAACATGAACGCATCTATATTTTTTATTATGCCTCAAAATTCCACTGCTTTTTTCCTCTGGTTTTGTCTTATTT
Organism: Macroglossus sobrinus; assembly: GCA_004027375.1. Classification (NCBI taxonomy): domain Eukaryota; kingdom Metazoa; phylum Chordata; class Mammalia; order Chiroptera; family Pteropodidae; genus Macroglossus; species Macroglossus sobrinus. The sequence goes on along the minus strand of PVKZ01006355.1, from coordinate 33,779 downwards.
GTGTGTGTGTGTGTGTGTGTGTGTGTGTGTGTGTGTGTGTGCGCGCGCGCGCGCACGCTACGTGTTTTGCTAACAAGAGGGCTGTTAGAACTATTCAAAGTTCTGGGCTGGGTTGAGCCATTGTCCCCACTTGACAATATCTGCCAACAGTTCTGAGACTATTGACATTTTTTTTCCTCCTCCCTTTCACATTGTCATTTAATAAATATTCATTGAGAGCCTGGCCCTGCACTTCGCATGGGAACGTGCTGATAGGACAGGAAGTTCTTACCTTCTGAGATCTGATGGGAAAACAAACAATAAACCAGGAACAAATCCATGTATGACTTCAGGTAGAGAATGGGGGCCAGAAAAAGGGTTGACTTCGGTTGAGGGGATCCAGGAAGGCCACTCCGAGGAAGGGACCTTTAAGCCCAAACTCAAAGACTGGAGAGAAATCACCTGAGCATGCCAGAAATGGAGATGGGCAAGAAGCACCTCAGGCCAGGAGACGAGCAAGTTCAAGGGAAGCAGGGAGACATTGGGCTTGCGGGTTTAACAGGCTCCAGGCCGGGGTTCCTGGAACGTCATGAGTGACGTAAAGGATAGACTCGAGAGAGATTTAGCCACAGAGAGGCGACTTTTTCGGGCTCACCATTGGCTCCGTTAGAAAAGACAAATGATGCCACGGTGACGTTGGGTAGGTGGGGTGAATAGAGCGTGTGGCAGATGCTGTGGGGTAACCAGGTATCTCCAAGCTTCCTCACTTTTGCTTCCTTCCATGTGCTTTCCCAGCCCTGCTGGCAGCCAGAGATGTCTGCATCACAGTTAGTCACAGACCTAAGCAGAAATCTGCTGGGAGGGTTCCAGGATAGTTTTTTGTTTTCCTGATCAGAGACGAAAGCGAAACTGCAGACCCTTTTTCTTCTCTCTTTTTGCCTTTAACATAGATGTGATGCCCGGAGCTGCAGCAGCCGTTTTGCAGCCTTGAGGAAAAGGCCAAGAGAATCACAAAGACCGATGAGCCACTTAATCAACACTAGCCAGCTAGCTCCAGACTTCACATTATATGAAAAGAATGGCCCCCTTTTGTTTAAGAGACAGTTGGTTGGTTTTTTCTGTTACTTGTCAAACACGTTCCCAGACTAGTACATGGAGTAAGGAAGGGACTGGGGTTGGGGAGAGAGGAATAACAATATGGGTGAGTCTGAGCTCAAAAGCAGCATCCTTGAGATTTGAAAACGGAGCACTGGGTGTGCAAGAGCCATCTTTGACAGTGAAACGAACCTACTGTTTGTTTGCATGCCTCTGATTCAAGTTTCAAGTTCATTGGGAAGGGCTAAGGGGAAGTGAATAAAGACGAACATGGATCCTTATTTACGTGCAATCCTTGGTGCACCCCAAAGCAAGTCTTGGGTGGACAGACATGGTGATTTGAGAAAGATGGCTCTCTGAGGTTTCTTCCTGTGTCCATTGAACCTAGAACAGGACCAAAGGTGATGGAGAGCAAACAAGAGTGAGAAAGAAGGAGGAGATTTCTCTGTATGAGCCCTGAGGGATCTTTTCTGTGCTACCCCTGGGCTTGCTTTTAGGGTTTGAGGCACATTGTGACAATACATGTTTTGTGGAATAGGAAAGAAAAATTATAAGGATAGGCACATTCCTTACACACTATTGGAAGAAGAGAAAGAAAGAATATCTATTTGGGATTATGTATCTCTCAAGAGGCCCATAAACTCTTGCTAAGCAACGGTGTGCGTTGGAACAGAAAGCACACGATGGCCACCAGCTCCCCGTTTCCTAGCATTGAGGCCTCGACAATGTGGATGGTGGAAGACACATATTAAACGGGACAGGCTGACCATGTGAGCCCTGGTTCCGAGAACCCACAGCGTGGCAATCCCAATCCTGCCCCCGTTCCCCTAATCTATAGTCCCAGCTGAGAACAAGGTCCTAGACCTTGAGAAAACCACCGTGAGGCCAAGAGAAACCATCACACCCCCGGGGGAGGTGCCAATGCTGAATACACGGCTTTCTGCCTAAGCCTGGGGCATACTGACATTCGATCAAACATTTGTCGAGCACCTACTATGCACCTACTTTCCCGGGTGCTGGAATCATGTAAGACCACAGAATTATTAACAAGGAAAACCAGGTCTAGGCAGCAACCAAAACTCAGAATCCAGAGTATCCAAACTGCCACATTTTCTGCTGGGAAGAGCTTTCAGCTGCATAGGGCATGGTCCTTCTATGCCTGGAAAACTCCAGATGTGGCATCAATGCTAACGATCAGACTCTCGTCAGTGTCAGCATCATCTGGAATTCTTCCAGATGGAGCAGTGCGGAGAAAGTACCCCAAGGCCTTGGTGTGATAGAAAATACAAAGACTTACAGGGAGAAAGCAGGAGATGTGCAGAAAGACTGTGTCACTTGAACTTGGCTCTGTTCTCTGCCCTGGTCTGTAGCAAGCTGGTCCTTTCTCCGGCTTCAGGAAGGCAGCTGCATAGTTCTCTAGCTTCCTTTTTCTAACTCAAAGTTTTGGTATTGACACATTTACCATGAAAAAAAAATAATAATAATGGGATATGGGGTATAAGGTGAAAGTCGAAAGGAATAAATCATAATTAAAATAAAAATAAAGACACCCAAAGGTCTGTGTAAGAAGGATCATAGCAGCTTTGTTTGCAATGGCGAAAGACAGAAAGCAAGGATGCATCTCACAGACAGCTTCCGCCAAGTGCAAGAAGCCAGGCCCAGAGTCGCTGTGTGACTTCATCAGTCCCAAGTTCAAGAACGGGCAAATGGGTAGTGATGGAAGTCAGTCCAGTGGTTGCCCTTGGGCGGCGGGGCGGTGACGGAGGGACTGGAGGGAGCCTGCGGATCAGCTGGAAATGTCCCATCGCTTGACGAGTGTTTACATAGGTAAAAGATCCAATGAGATGTGTACTAACATTACACGCTGGGTGAGAGTTAGACACTGCCCAGCCCTTTCTCTCTCAGCCAGGTTATGCTTCGGTAGAGCAGCAGTTCTCAAACCTTGGCATCCCCTTTACGCTCTTAAAATAGTGAGGACCTCCAAGAGCTGTCGTGTAGGTGGGTGGCATCTTGATATTTCCTGTTTAGATGTGAAAACCGAGACACTGAAAATATTTCTTTCCCTTAAAAATGGTAATAATAAACTCAACTCCATAGTCACATAAATTTGTGGAAAGCTCCTACTATGTTCCAAAAAAAAAAAGCACGATATGTTTCGTGAGAAGAGTGAAATCATTTGACATTCTTGTAAACCTCCGTTAACGCCCCACTTAGTAGAAAACACCCAGATTCTCAAATCCGCTTCCGGATCAGTCTGATGCGATCTGTTGATTGAGTTCTATTGAGCTGAGGTGTATGAAGAAAATCGGGTCCCACAAAGATGCAAGGTGGACAAGGGAAAGCCCCAGGTCCCACCCCCCGAGGGTCTCTGGGACTCCCAGCAACTTAGAAAAGTAGCTTAGAAGGTTCGAGCACTGGCTTCCCATGGTAGAGACGCAGGCCTTTGCAGAAAGCAGAGAGCTCGTGTTAAGCCTCAGAACTTCTAAGCTCTCTTGGGTGAATGACCACTTGGAGCATCTGATGGAAGCTAAGGATCCTTGCCGGAAAAGCACACCATTTTCGATGGATGCAGGAGGAGTGAGTGTGTGTGTGAGTAATTTCAGCGGCTTTCCCAATCTCCGGAGGCCTATCTCTGACCTCAAAATAACAGCCTTGGATGGGGGATGAGGAGGGTCTGACAGAGGCGAAGGGTACAGAACAGCTGCTTTGCCTGAATCGTCACCCACGGTTGCTTCTAGGCCCCGAACAAGAACACACCCCTCTGATCCATTTGATTGCAAAGTCACATCCAGAGCTAATAATAACAGCCACCACCACAAAGAGCATCCACTGTTGGGGGTCTTGATGTCCTGGCAGACACTCTAACTGGCTTATATACAGGCTCTAAGTTACTCCTCACAAGAGCCCACCATGCCGTTATCATCCCCATTCAATAGATAGTGACACTGGGGCCCAGAGAGGCTAAGCCACTGGTCCAAGGTCACACAGCACAGCCAGGATTAGACCCGCTCAGTCTAATCAATGCTAGTGGCTTTTTACAACTGCTGTGAGTGAGTGAGTGAGTGAGTGTGTGTGCGTGTATGTGTGCATGTTGGTGTGCGTGTGTGTGTGTGAACAGGATAACCTATTTTCCCAAACAACCCACGGTACATTAAACAAAAGTGAACTAGCTAATTTACGTTCCAGGTGCAGGGAGCATGTTGTCCAACACTCTGTCCCCTTTCCTACACACCCCACTAAGGTCATGGGGCTCCACGATACAGAATTGGAAAGCTCTTTTTAAAAAAAGAAAGAAAGCTAATGTTTATTGAGCACTTCCTACACGCACAGCACCATTTAAGGATATTACATCTCGTAATTCGTTTCATTTTCCTCATAACGTGTGAGCCATCATGGCTGTGGCCATTTTTACAGATGAGGAAACAGATTCGAAGGTCAGGACATTTGCCAAAGGCCACACAGTCAGTGGCAGTGCTGGGTGAGTCCCGTGTATGTGTGTGGGTGTGCACAAGTAGATGTGTACACTTTTTATAATGATGGTGTTTGTGTGGAAAAGTCTGGAAAAACGAACACCAGACCCTTAACAGTGGTTCCTCACGGGGTTGAGAAAACAAATGGGCCTTTATTTGCTAAACCTTTACCTGTAATGTTTGAAATTTAGAATCAAATCAAATAGCGATTCTTTTTTTTTAAGTCAATAATACTTTTTTTGCCTACCTGTGGAGCAGGCCCTGAGTATGTAGCTGTGTGTGTGTGTGTGTGTGTGTGTGTGTGTGTGTGTGTGTGTGGTGGGGAGAGAAACTTCTAGAAAGCCACAAGCTGGGCAGACAGTGGCCCAGGTCCTGGACATCATGAGGCTGGATTGGCAGGTGATGCTGGGACACTCACAGGTGATCCACGACCTCGCTGTCTTCCCCGCTAAAGTCCTCCAGGTGTGGGTGTGCTCTGGGGTACCCCCAGAAAAAATCTGCAAGTGCCTCAAGCCTCTGGAACCTGCTGGGACCATGGGCCTGGCCCTCGGGGCGCCCACAGCCATCTCGTGAGAGTAAACACCCCCCGAACCCCCACGTGGTTCACAAGACAGGAGATTCTCATTTTCACCCAGCAGACAGCCTGTCTATCGAAGAGCCAGAAAGAAGCCTCTTTCTATTTTTTTTTTTCTGAATGATAATTTCCCCCACCCTTTTTTTTCTTTCTTTTTTTTTTTTTGTAGCTAAAAATCACCCAGGCTTGTCCAGACGAGAGGGCAGAAAATTATGCGGTGAAAGAGAAGGGAAGATAATTTCTCTGGGTCACAGACATTCTCGCTTGTCATCCGTCTGCAGGAGGAGAAGTGGAGAGGGAGGGAGGGAGCACACCGGGATGCGAGGCTCGAGAATGAAAATGAAGGCCAGCCCAAATCCATCACTGTCCTCCTCGCTCTCCCTGGGGGGAAAACCAGGGTGTGGGAGGTGGAAGGGGGAGAGGGGGGACAGGAGGCTTTGGGCTCTGATCAGGGGCCGGGGAAAAGGGGGGACACTGAAGAGGGCGGGAGGGAGTCTAGCCCTGATGTTCCAGCTGGAAAGACCCACTTCCGGCCTTGGGCCTCAGTTTCCCCACTGAGAAAACAGGGGTAATAACTAACTCCCGCCTGCGCTCACCACCTGCACCCCTCCCCCACACCGGAGATAACAGATGGGGACGTTCTGGAGAACCTGGACCATGAAAACACGAGGTATGGGAGGTGACAGCACTGCCGTTCACCGAAGGCGGATGAAGCCTGTGGGCTGGGGTGGGGGTGGGTTCAAATCCCAGCCCCATCCCAGGAGGGCCTGGGGAAATCCCACGTCCTATCTGGGCCTCAGTGTCCCCGCTTGTAAACCGGGGGGGAATGACACAACCTATCTCGTAGCGTTATTGTCAGGACAAATGAGGGTCATGTATAGCGCATCTGGCATATTGTTCTCAACTGTAATAATAGAAACCCAAGAAAATTACAAGGGGACTAGGACGGTTGCCCGTGTGACCACGAGAGTCTCACGTCTCACGCGTGAACAAAAGAGTCTCGCGAGCATTTAAAGAGGCAGGTCGCGGGAAAACGCAAGCTCTGTAGCCTGACACACCGGTTTGAGCACTAGGTCTCCCACCCACCCTGTGGCCCTGGGCCTCAGTTTCCCCACCAGGCAACAAGCAGGCCGGGATGCCTTGCAGGCCCGCCCCGAAGCTGAGAATTGCTCTGTATGACCCGCCCGGTCCAGCGATGACTGCAGGACGCACCCCAAAAAATGCTGGCTCTCTGTGACATCATTTCCTCTTCCTTCCCCTGGCCTGGCACCTCTTCCTCCTCTTCACGGACACAGCCACGCCCCCAGGGGGCACAGTTTGGAACTCTCTGCCTCCCGAGAGACAGCAGGGGGAGGAAGACCACGGGAAGGGCCAGCAGCCTCTGCGGACGGTTGGGAGTGAGTCTCTCGGCCTGCGTTACTGGCCTTGGGCATCTTTTTATGTCCGAAGACGCATCGACATTCCTTGCTTGGTCTGACGCAGGGCCAGCCAACTCTCTCTGTAAAGAGCCAGATGGTGGGTGTTTTCAGTTGTGCAGGCTGGACATCTCTGCCGCCTCTCTCCTTGGTGCCCTCATTCCAGCAGCGCCGAGTCAAGCAGCCAGAAACATGCAAAGAGTGGCACAGCTAGGTCTCCATAATATTTATTTACGAAAAGGAGCTGAAAGCCAGATTTGGCCACAGACCGCCGTCTGGTCCAATGGCAAAGAGGTTGTCGCATGAGAAAGCCACCCAGATCAGAGCTCTGTCTAGCTCAGAGGACCCCGGTTATGTGTTTGAGCCTCAGGAGCGGGAGGGGGTGGCAATCCCGAAAGATGAATTAGTTCCCCAGTCCATCTTCCTAAGCCAGGATTGGATGTCCTCTGTGACCTGTCCTGGACCTGCTTTTCCAGGCCCTGTTGGCTGCGGCTACCTGCTCCCCTCCCCGCCCCTCTCGCTGATCTCTGGGACCTTCCGACGCTATGTCCTTTGAAGTCTTCTAAAGGGACGTCCTCCCTGGACAGTCCGTTCGGAGTTGACCTTCGAGAGCTGGCTCGCACACTGAGCCAGGGTCTTCGAAGAAGCACCACACAGCTATCTAAAGCGAGGTGGCGGACGCGTGACACACGTTATACAACCTCCGTGCCCGAGCCAAAGCAGGCATTAGCAATCGAACCAGACATCCTGTCCTGCTCGAGGCGGCCATTAAACCCGGCAGAACTGCTCTTGAGATAAACATGAATCTCCATCCAGACTCTGTAAGAAGCAAGAGAACAGCTATTATGGTGCCAGTTTTTTTTTTTTTCCTCATTGGCCCGGGAAGGCTTGAGGTCTGAGATCAAAGGGTAAAACTCTTAGCACAGAGCAGACATTTCTGATAGGCCCCCCAGAACTGGGGTTCCTGTCGTTACGAGCTCCACCATGGAGCCTTCCCACCCTGAGCCCAGATGGAAGAGGGTGGGTCTTGCAAATCCTGGGAGAAGCTTTCAGGGGTGTTTAGCTAAAAGCTAGGATCTTCTGCCTGCCGCCCCTGTTCAGATCCTCTGGTAGTCTGAGGACGAAGAATGTGGGCATACTCAAGAGGAGGAAGGGGTGACCCTCACGTGGTGTTTTAAAGGCCTCTTGTTGCTTTTTTTGAAAAATATCAAAGTCCCCTATTCTGGCTTCTCTTCGTTTCTCGAAGCCTGTCATGCTCCCTCCTGTCTCATCAGAGTCTTAGCACCTGCTGTTCCCTCTGCTGCCATGCTTTTCCATGCCCTCTTCCCCTCACTGATGCCTACTCACCCTTCAGATCCCAGCTCAGACAACACTCCCTCGGGGAAGAGCCTGCGTCCCCACCCCGAACATTCTCCCTGTAGCATGCAGACTTTGTGATTTAATGACACCACTTTCTCCCCTGGAGAGTCAGCCCCTGAGTATAATGAGGGGCTCTGCATTCGTTCATTGCTTCATTCATTTATTCTACAGATATTGACTGAGGACTAACCATGTGCCAGATGGATTGGCTGGGAGGACCAGGAAGCAGAAAAAAAAAAAGCAAGCTTCTTACAAGGAAGTAAATACAAGGAGGCAAACCTAGCTAGAGCAAAGTGCATGATGGGAGAGAGCGAGGGAGGGGTAGAGTGGGAAGAGATGAGGGGCAGGGGCAGGGAGAGGTTTCATTTAATAGGAAAGGCCAGGAGGAGCTGTATCAGTCAGCTGTGGCTACAAAAATGCTGTGGAACAAAGCGCCCCACACTCGGCAGCTTAAAATAATAATCATTACGTATTGTTTCGTGAGTCTGTAGGTCACAGTCCGGCTTTGGCTGGGCTGTCTCATGCATCTGTGGTCAGCTGTGGGTCCATGACGGAGGGTCAGCTGGCTGCCAATTGGTTCAGAATGGCACCTACTTAGAAGACGTGGCTGTCCCCCACGTTGTCACTCATCCTCCAGCAGGCTAGCCCAGGCTCATTCACAAGGTGGAGGCAGGGCTGCAAGAGAAAGAGAGAGAGAGAGAGAGCAGAAGCCACAAAGTCCCTTGAGGTCTAGCTCGGAGCTGGCACAGCATGACTGCCACAATATTCTGTCGGCCAAACCCAGTTTGGAAGCCTGTTGGGGCCACTATTTATCTATCCTCTCACTAACCGTGCCAGCCACAGGCGAGGGGCTCAGTCAATATTTGCGGGATGGATGGACAGGTGGAGGAATGATGGATGGACGCTCTCAGACTTTGGCTGCGCCTGAATTGATGACAAGGGGTTAAAATTCCTCAGCCTGGCCCGTGAGGAGACCCCGTGCCCCTTCCCCGGAGATGCAGGGAGTTGAGAAGGCAGCGTTCTTCCTCCCCAAGTTTAATTAAGTGGTCTGCCTCCACGGGGCTAATCCTGTTATCACTGCCCAGAGCTGACCGCAGGGGCGGTGTAGAATGTCAGCTGTCAGGAGGGCCTGGTGGGGCGCTGAAAGCCACTGGAATTTGGGGACAGGCAGGGGGCGGAGCGGAAGCCGGAGTCCCCACAGGGCCAGGATGTCTGCTTTCCAGACAGAACGTGAAGGGGAAGCACGGTTTCCATCCCATCCCCGGAGGTGGCGAGGAGGAGGGCGTCTGCTGAGAAACCTCCGGCTTGGATGGAGTTTGCTGTGGCCACCGCCCACCTCAGGCATCGCATCCCGGAGGAGGACCGGCCAGCCTCACGTTCCCTTCTCCGAAGAGGTGGACCCTCCATCACTCCAGACACACCGTTCTGGATCAGCTGTGCTGAGTTCGGGTTGCATAGCGGCCGTTTCCTGTGTGGCTTTGGGCAGATTACTTACCCTCTCTGAGCCTCCACGGCCTCATCGGTACATGGGGATGGTGAGAGCCATCTTCTGGGACTGGTGAGAAGATGCAACGAGACACCTACGGCTTTTAACCTCTTTGCCTCAGTTTCCCCGCCTGGCGAGCGGGGCTCTCCATACCTTCCCTGCAGACCTAAGGAGCAGGTTGAAAGGAATGTGGGAGTCCGGAGCCCTCCCCAGCCCCGGGGTGCTGCAGGCGGCATGCAAAGGTGGCGACGCCAAGTGGTGAGGCTCTGACGTCAGCCTTCCCAGTGGGGACGGGGACGGGGACGGGGTAGGGAGAGGTGGGGCAGGGACAACCATGTACTCCCTCGGAACATCCATCTTCTCCTCTGGTGACAGTAAGAGCTGAGAGCCCTTCCTGGGCTGGCTTTGGAAGGGCAGAGCTGCGCGCGTGTGCCTGCAGACGGCGTGGGGTAGGAGGCCTCCCCAGCGCGTGGCCGGCACTCCCGCCTTAGGCCCTGGGCGTCGCTGGCCAGAGACGAGGTGGGGGGGCGGGAAGAAGCACGTCTGTCTGTCGCCTGCCACCGTGGTCTCCAGAAGTCTCGCAGCAATGACAACCCCAAAGAACTCCATAAAACCCAAGTGGCCGTTAAGCCAGACTTCCGGGCGAGCGGGAGTAATTAGCACGCTTCCCACAGAGAGTAAAACCCAAATGTCAGATGACGCCCGGGCCGTTAAAGCCGCCCTGGGCCTGGGCTCCCGCCCCGCTGCTGGCTGGGTGTCCGCCTCGCCGACGACCTTCTCCAAGGCTGTGGCCGGCACGGGAGGGCGCATCCCAGGCCTGGGGGTGGGGGGATGGAATGGGGGACGCTGGTGAGAGTCCACTCGGCTCTGATCCCAACAGAACCTCATCTCTCCCACCTTCTAGGTGGGTTTGTCTGCCTCCGAGGGTTGTAGGGAGAATCGCACTTGGTCCCAGATCTAGAATTAGATTAGACACCTGACAGCCGCTCTCTGTGGAGCAGGCAAGCACCACAAGGGTGAATGGCGCCCACCATAGGGGGGGTGTGGCAGGTATTGCTAGCACCCTGCCCACATCCCCTTCACCCTGTGCGCCCACCCCCCACCATCGGGCGGCTGCTAAAGGCTCTCAGCTCTTACTGTCCCCGGAGACGTGCCCCTCTGCCAACGGGGACTGCCATCCAGTAGGGGGGTTTTGCCACTCAGCCCCTGCGGCAGCCCACAGCCAACGGGGATACAGAAGGTCAGCCCCTCGCTTCCACTGTGGGAGCAGCTCTGAGGACCCTCTCTGACCTTCGCTTTCCCCACCAATAAAATGGAGATGCTCGTCCCGGCCTCCCAGCGTGGCGAGGAGGCCGGCCGGCTGGACCCACATCGCTGAACCCCACGCCAGCTGCATGACCTTGGACCACGGACGTGCCGGGTTGTGCCTCAGTTTCCTTGGCGGGAGGAGGAGGAGGTGGCAACAGAACCTAATTCACTGAGACGTGGGAAGGATGCGACAGTTTAATTAACGAAGTGCCAGGAACCAAGCCCTGAATTTGATGGGCACTCAATGTGTGTGGACACTGCTAGTCTCCTGCTCCTTCTATATTGGTATTATTAGTAGAAATATTAATATAATGAATGACCCAACCCACGCCAAGCACCCAACACAGTGCCTGGGGGACCACCCATCGGTCCCTCTCCTGTCTCCCGACGTGCGTCCTGGCTGTGTCCACTGGCTGACCCACCCCAATTAGAGGACTCTCGTGTTAATATTGACACACAAAGGAGCCAGCTGGTGACCTCTGAACTCATCTCGCTGGGGATCGCAGGCTGATTTCGGCCCCGGCCCTCAGCGCTGAGATCAGGAGTCCTAATCTTCTTTGACACCGGAAAGAGCCGGCCTCACCCTGACCTTTGCTCCCGGTCTTCCTGATGCTCGGTGTTCCCTGGGCCCGACGGGAATCACGCCGCCCACAGAGGGACCGAGTGGGTGGAGGGAGGCAGGCCAGCCTGGGCCAGTGTTTGCTGCTTGGAGAGGGGAGAATCCTTGGCTCAGGAGGCTGAGCTGGCTTCCGGGTGGAACAGAGATGCACGGGGGGCAGGTCCCCTGCCAGGAATGTCCGTGAGGGGGTGTTTGTTGTCACCCAGGAGGAAAATGCTGAGGGCTGGGTTTCAGAGCTGGCAGGATATGGGGTGCAGGGGGCAGAAAAATCGGAAAGGTCCAATTTCAGGGCTCGCTAAGGGGTCTTGGGAGAGGGGAGTCTAAGGAGGAGCTCCCTCCCCAAATGTCCCTTATGCAGTGTTTTGTCTCACATTGCTCCAGGCTCACAGGGAGGATGGGGTCCAGGCGCCTCACCCGTTGCCCTGTCCCAGCCATGGGCCAGGTGGTCTCCCTTAGAAACGGCCTTGTGTGCCTGTGCCCCACGGTCTCCACCCAGAACCAGCCTCAGCCCCACCGACCCCTGACCCTGAGCCCAGAAAAAAAACAACCCGGAACCAGGGGGTGCCCTCGGTAGCCGCCACATCGACAGGCACACCGGTGCAGGGGGGTGGGCATCTTGCTGAGCGCACCCAGAGGGGGCACATGAACCGTCAACTGTCCATAGAGCCAGCACTGGGAAGACCTGGCTGTGGACATCCCGCCCAAGGCGAAGTTTACTCATGACCATGACCTCGGAAGGGATACAGAGCCACCTGCAGACGGAGCTGCCCGGGCCCTGTCAGCGAGGACCAAACCACGCACGAGTCCCAGCTCGCGGGCCGCACCAGGCCAAAACTGATCTGAGACAAGGCAGGGCTACAAAGAGCCCCGGGTTCAAAGCCCAGCTCTGCTCGCTCCTTGGCTGGGCATCCCCAGGCTGATTACCTGGCCTCTCTGAGCAATCAGGTACTGCAGCCAGGAAGTGAGGAGACCAGCTCTGGGGTCAGACGCACACAGAATCTGGCGTGTCAAAAATGCTTTCTAAATATTAAATCTGTAATACATAGAAGGTGGTTTCATATTTTGGAAAAATTTTGCAAGTTAAAGGCCATCAGCGTGGAGGCTGGAGACAGGCCTCCCTGACTGCTGAGTGCTCATACCAGCCCTGGAACTGGAGAATGGCAGGCTCCTCCAAGAGTGACCGATGGACAGGTCTGGACAGAGCTGGCTGCGTACTTTGCATGTTCCAGGCCAAAACGAAAATGCAGAGCGCCTTGTTCAAAAACGATCGAGAATTTCAAGACAGCAACAACAGAGCACTAAACCAAGCACAGGCCCTTCGAAGCACGGGGCCCTGTGTCACCGTATGGGGTCGCCTGCTCACGAGGCCGGCCCTGGGGATAGAAAGGTGACCTCCTAGGCTTCGCCTTCAGGCCTCTCGGCGGTCACCCAGCCTCCGGCCATCATCCTGGAAAACGTTAGGAAAGGAAATTATCATCCAGGAGCCCTAGAATGAACTGGAATGCACTGAATCTGCACACAGCCTGTGACGTAGGTGATATGATCACCCCATATTACAGATGAGGAGACTGAGGCACAGCGGGAAGGACCACCAGCTGGGCCACAAAGGATGCACAGCCAAGTGGGGGGGCCTACGGCCTGGTCTGTGGGAACCCACTCCCCAAGATCTGGAGGCATCTCACCCCACTAACCCACTCCTTCCGGGAGATGAAATTCACATTCCCCCAATTCACGCAACCTCTGATGTGGTTCAGCTCAGACGTGGGCGGCCAGGCAAGTGGGTTTTTAACCCCAAGCCCCAGTAGGCACGTCCTTCTTCCCACACCCCGTTTCCTCCCGCTGGGAGACACTGCACGCCCTCCACTGCATAGAGTAGGGTCCGGCCTCCCCCCAGTTTGCTCCTCTGGCTGGGGCCGAGAGTTAACGTCGGAAGAGAGAGCGAGAGCGAAAGGACATGTCAAATCAATCATATTTAAACAAAAGCCTCTCCCGCCCAAGGGCCCTTTTAAAAGCTGCTTATTTAATTAAAAGTCCCATTTTCCATATTTATGGCCCTTATTCAGTTAAATATTAACCGCTGGGGCCAGGGCCGGTGTGTGCTTTGAGAGCGGTGTGTGGGGAGGTTCATTACCACCGCACGGATTTATCTGATGGCAGCCCGGTCAGAGGATCAATGGGCCTCGCCTTGGACAAACACGCGGCCCCACGGCCCTCCTCCTCCTCCTGCCACGCCTGGCCTCCTGCCTGCTCTGTGTCTCTCTCGCGTCCACATTCTGTCCCTGCCCGGAGACGGACAGAGACAGAGGGACAGTCAGAGAGACGGCGAGACGGTGGAAGATGGAGAGAGACAGAGGGACGATGTATTGTCTTTCTCTGGGTCTAGCTAGCTATCTCGCTCAGGACCAGGCACGTAGTTTTGGGGCCCCGTGAAAAATGGAAATGTGGGTGGGGCTTCTTGTTCGAACATTAAGAATTTCAAGGTGGCCCGGCGTGACTGCACGGGGGGCACACTCTGTGCTCCGTCAGCATCTCCTGAGAGAGAGAGAGAGAGAGAGAGAGAGAGAGAGAGAGAGAGAGAGAGAGAGAGAGATGTGTGTGCTAGGTCCAGGACGGGGAAGGCCCATGCCGGTCCCATTCGTTGTTCTTCCCGTCCCCCACTTTACTGGAGAGGTTGGCAAAAAATTTTTTAAAAAGGGAGAGAAAGGGGGAAAGCTGGTGTCTCTTACAGGTTTGACCCCCAAAAGACTGAGGGCAGGGGCTCCCAGTTTCTGAAACTCCTCGAGAGTGATGGTCCCTGGCCAAACGCGGGCGTTAAAAAGAAAGGAACCATGAGGTAGGGAAGGTGTCTGGATCTGAGCAGGGGGCTCGTGTCTGCCGAGGCACGATCACACACCAGAGCTGTACCCGGGGCTCCCGAGGGCCAGTATTAACTCGTATAATCCTCATCCGATTAGGCCTTGCTCTGCACATGGGGAAACTGAGGCTCCACGAGGTTAGGTACCGAGCCCAAGATCACACAGCCACCAAGGAGCAGAGCATCGACTGACCCGGGCCCTCTGGCTTGGAACCACAGGGAGGAAATAGCCTGCCACGGAGACCAGGCTGAGGGCCACCTCTCTCCTTTTACAGGTCATGTGACCTTGAGAAAGTCCCTGAACCTAGTTTGTTCTGTCTGGGGAACAAGGGAGGAAGATTGGGGGGCTACTTTGAGTCTAGGTTTTGGTCGCCCCACCCTGGGTCCTCCATCCGCACACGGCTTCTCCTGGCCATTGCATAGGTGGTAGACACCCTCGGGTATGTCCAGGAAATCGTGCTCGCCACGTCTCCTGAGCCCTGCCTGTGCCCCTTGTTCGTCCTGGTGGCCTCTGTCTCACCAGCTCTTGTTCTGCCCCATGACACAACCCTGTAGATGTCAGGGACAAAGCCAGGTCGCTCCAGCCCCAGCTCTTCGGGTGCTCAAGGGGGCAGGCCTTTCTCACTGGGGCTGCTTCACACCGCCTCCCCGAGCCTCAGTTTCCCCATCTGCAGGATGGGGATAATGATAGAGCCTCCTCGGAGTTGTGACAAGGATGAAATGTCATCATACTTATAAAGGGCTTGGCAGCGCTGGCACCCAGCGAGCATCACTGCCAGCCCTGCGGGGCCTGGGGGGCCTCTGGCAATGCTGCCAGCCTTGGTCTCTCCAAAGTGACATCTCTCCCAAGGGCGGGGCTGCTCCAGTTCCCACCTTTCGCTCTTCTGGTTTCCCAGTGGCCTGACAGGGGATGCCTTGGGCTCCACGGCCACCTTCGGCCTTACTGTGACCTCGGTCTTCGCGCACCCCACTGCGCCGCCTGGAGACTCAGTTTCCCCATCTGTGGCATGAGGGGTTGGTTGGGTTTAGAAAATCTCTCTGGGCCATTTGCAGGGTTAATGCACCTTGGCAGGAGAGGGTGAATGTGAAAATCTTGGCAAAACGTGCCCATTTGTGTTCAGGAAGGATCAGGAAGGACCACGTGATGACAGAGGCAGGTGCCCCGGTCCTGGTACTGACTGTTAGGTGCCAAAGCCAGGCTGGGGAAGGCATGTTCTAGAGTACAGACATGCATGCACATGCAACATGCACATGAACACACACCTGTGTGCACACATGCATACATACAACGTGCAAATGGACACACACCTGTGTGCACACATGCATCACACAACGTGCACATGAACAGACTTGCACGCACATACAACATGCACATGAACACACACCTGTGCACACATGCATATACACAATGTGCACATGGACACACATCTGTGTGCACACATGCATCACACAACATGCACATGAACACACACCTATGCACACATGCATATACACAACATGCACATGGACACATACCTGTGTGCACACATGCATCACACAACGTGCACATGAACACACACCTGTGTGCACACACGCATACACACAATGTGCACATGAACAGACCTGCACGCACATACAACGTGCACATGAACAAGCACCTGTTTGCACTCGTGCATACATACAACACACACATGAACACACCTATGCACACACATGCATACACACAACATGCACATGAACACACCTGCACACATACATACACGCACACACAGTGTGCATATGAACACACATCTGTGCACACACATGAAAGCACATACAATGTGCACAGGAACACATACCTGTGTGCACTCATGCATGCACACACATGCATGCACACTCAGCATGCAAATGAACACACACCTGTGTACACACATCATGCACACTCAGCATGCACATGAACACACCCCTGTGCACACACATCATGCACGCTCAGCATACACATGAACACACACCTGTGCACACGCATGCATGCACACACAAGGTGCACAGGAATAAGTGCCTGCACACATGTACATGCACACATACAGGCACACACCACAGCACACCATTTGCCTCACGCTCTCCCCTCTGTTTGGATCCTGCTAGGAGCTTGGTTTTTTCCACCACCACCCCCTCCCCCAAGAGAAAAAAAAATTCTGAAAAGCCAGATTAGAACTTCACACACGCATCGCCAAGAAAAATCTATGTCTCATTTTCATATCTAGCAAAATAAAATGACACCAGAACACTCCAGCAAACCCCTAGAGGGGGGAGCGTGTCTGCCGAAGATGAGGGGTGGGGAGAGACACCTTTCCCAGAGCGGGGAGGCCCGGGGCCAGACACACGGGAGGGGCAGGTCTGGGGAGAGGCTGGGGATGAAATTGATCAGGCCACTCTCTCCTGGGGTGGGAGGAAGACAGGGTCCTGGGAGAGCCTGGGGCTTGCGTGAAGGGAAGAGAAGCAGTGAGAGAGGGAGAGAGAGAGGAGGAGTAAAATCCTGGGTTTGGAGGTGTGAGTGAGGGAGTGGGAGAGAGGAGAGAGAGAGAGAAAGAGAGAGAGAGAGAGAGAGAGAGAGAGAGAGAGAGAGAGAGAGAGAGAGAGAGACACTAGGTTATCAGAGAAGTGTGAAGACAATAATACAATCTGACATTTCTGAAACAAGACCCCCCGGTTGCCATGGCAACTTCTCATGTGGGAGCAGCTCCCAGGAGACAGTTCCGAGATGTACTATAAATGATGTTTGATTAGAATTTAAATCATTTAGGCAGAGAGAAGATAGGCCTTTTGTCAGCAAGGGGACCTGGGGGTGGGGAGGGAGGGGGCCAGGGTGGTGGTGGCGGGGGAGGGGACTCCAGCTCTGCCAGCCTGGGCGTGGGGAGCGGGATCGGAGGTCAGCCAGGGGGTTGATTACTTTTGCCCTCAGCTTCATTCCCGTTTACAATAACCTTTCCGTGGTGGCCAGAGGGACTCGGAGGGCAGGAGAGGAGAGGCCTGGGGGGACGGGAGCGGAGTCAGTGAGAGGCACAGAGACAGAGAGACACAGACAGAAAGATGGAAAGAGCGGGGAGAGAGAGAGAGCGAGAGAGAGAGACGAGGAGAAGAACAGGGAGAGAGACAGACAGACAGAGGGGCAGAAAGGATGAGAGACAGAATATAGACCAAGAAAGAGACTGAGAGACACAGAAAGATGATACAGAGAGCAGAGCCAGCAGGAGGGGAAACAAAGACAGATAGAGACCAAGAACCAGGCGGGAGAAGGACACAGAGAGAGACAGAAGGATTCAAAGCCCTCGAGCATTTGCGGCCAAGAGACAGAGAGAAAGACAAACAAACCCTGAGAGACACAGAGACCAAGAGAGAAAAAGAGGCCTCGGACCCACACACTGGGAATCACCCTCCGGCTTCTGAAAAACGCATCGGGAATGTGGGAGCCTGTGGTGAGACCTCCGCCCCCCACTATGCTTTCCCCCCACCACGGAACACCCTGGGCCTGGATGGGGGTTAGTGGCCTGGAGAAGAGGCTCCCCTTGCTTCCGGTTCGAGCTGACCCTCCCTGTGAAATTTTAAGCAAACCACTCTGAGCCTCAGTTTCCCCATCAAGGAAACCAGACGTCTGTAAGTCGTATCAGTATGTGGACAATGAGTTCTGTCTGCCCCATTTCGTTTTTATCTTTCGGTTGTATTTGTCGCCAGCACTGAGAAATTCCTATATGTTCAGATATCTGGGTTCTTTGACAAAAAGATCAAAATATATTTATGTGGCACCTTCTGCATGGCATCCACCTGCTGGAGGTGAGTGACCGTCACCCCTTTTAGACAGACCATGAGGTTCCCAATTCTCCACAGTTCCCACCACTCCCTTTTGTCTTATACCCGGTCAGTTTTTATGCTTCCTGCCTGGCCACGGAGGTGGGCATTTCAACTTTCAAACCCTTCACATAAACTTCAGGATCCTTATGGCTTGGGTGATCTATTAACGTGTGGTTTGTAGACCCCACCCCTTAGCTACCATAGCTTCAGGCATGCAGGATAGCACAGCTCACGGCAATCGTAGCATTAGAGCAACCCACACAGCCATCCTCAGAACATAGTAGGTGCTCAATAAATGTTTAATTAAGACAGAAATGAAGGGGCAGCTCCTAATTAGGGAGATTGAGTCGGGAATGACGGTGGGGTGGTAAATGCTGGCTGTTTCAGAAAATGAACCAAGTGTCATTGGGCATGGAGGATGACAGTGACCTGCTTGGGAGAATCCCAGGAGTCAGATGGGAGGACGTTTGTAAAGAGAAATAACAGTCTTGTGATGAGGCAACACTACAGGTCCCCATTGGCCCCTTCCTCGTGTCCTTCAGGGCACCTTCACAGTCTGTTAGCTTGTCGTTTGTTTGTTTGTATACGTGTTTGGCCTCTCTTCCCCCTAAAGACTACGAACTCCATGAGAATAGAGACTGCGCTGGCACAATCAGTGTGGTAGCCCCAGTACCTGGCGCATAGTAGGTGCTCAGAAAATTCTTGATGCCTAGATAAAAGGAATGAACCCCCTTTTTTCACATGCTGCTTACCTCTCCCATCTTTGCTCTGGGTATTTTGAGGTGACATGAGCCCCATCCTCATACTGCACGGCTACATTTGAGCAGATTGATTTTGTTTTGTTCCTTTAAGTGGGCACTTCCCTTATAAGGGGTGACAATGAGGTGAGAGCCTAGGCAAGTAAGAGGCTCTGACTGTCTCTGAGCTGCAGTTTCTTCACCTACAAAGCAGGGCGAATACTTTCGTCAAGAGAAGGCTCGGAAATGCTCTATGACAGTGCCCGGCACATAGTAGGTGCTCAATAAATGGAAGCACGTCTTATTGTTGTGGAGATGACTAGTAAGAAGGAGACCCAACGGAAGAGACAAACCTTGGAGTGAGAGGAGATAGGGCAGAATTTGGAACCCCGTAGGCAACATTTCCCATAAGACAAAGCTGTGTGCCCAAAAGCATCTTCTTTTCTCAATTTTAGGAGGCGTGAGAAGCTTTGTTGTTGGAAGGGATAGCCAACTCACGCACAAGAAGCAGCCAATAGTGGCCATAGAACTTCTCCATCCTTCTAACTCCAGTTTCACGGGCAGCGCCTTCTGGAACACTGTCGAGAACAGTATTGTGGGCGTGTCTGGACGTAATGAGCAAGAATGCAGTGATTGATTGGTGATGCCTGCTATGGGCGCACGTTGGTGGCGGGGTGCGATCGATTAGTGATGTCTGCCACGGGGGTCAGTGGGGAGATGCATTTATTTCTTTGCCATCCAGGGTTCCAGATTCTGGAACCCTCCAGATGCTAAGAGGGTTCCAGATTCAGAGAAAAGGATGGTCGTCTTCTGTTTTTGCTGTGTTACTGTTCCTGGATATTTTTATACCCGGAACATTAGTCTATGACTCCGGAAGGGTGATTGAGGCAGAGCCAAGGAGGCAGAACGGGCTCATTTGATCACTTGTGAGAGTTTGTGGGTCATTGGGCATTGCTGGGCCAGTGAGCTGCACACCAGAGGGATCCCTGGGACTGGAACCCCTATAAGGAGAAGAGGCCCTTAAGGACCCACAGGACGTCCATAAGGAAAGGAGAGAAACCCTTTTTCTTGAATGGAGGCATAAAAAAGGATATTGCGTGTGGCATGCTTAGCACAGGGCCTGGCACATGGGGACTGCCTGTGGCAGCTGCCTCAGTCTCCTCACATCCCACCCGCTTCGGCCCACCTCAAATAAGTGCCAGTTCTGTGCAGATGAGCTGAGATTCAGGCCCGTGTGGACAGCACCCGACCTCAAGCATGAGCTGTGTGTCTTTGCTGCTTCTGTTTCAAGCTCTGTCTGGCGCCATTGGAACCCACTCAGCTGTATGCCATGCAGCCTGGACATTTAGGGTTGTTAATGAGTGTCCCAGAGCTTCTGTATCAAATAACCACACTGCTGATGGTTTGAAACAACACACACTTATAATCTTACAGTTCTGGAGGTCAGGAGTCCAACATGGGTCTTACTGGGCCAAATTCAAGGGTTGCATTCCTGGAGGCTCTAGGGGAGAATCACTTCCTTGCCTTGTCCAGCTTCTAGAAGCTGCCCCCGTTCCTTGGCTTGTGGCCCCTTCCTCCATCTTCAAAGTCAGCAACCTTGGGCCGAGCCCTTCTCCTGCTGCATCTGGTCATTCATTCCTCTTTTGCCCGCCTCTTGCACTTACAAGGACCCTTGTGATTACATTGGGCCCATCTGCGTAATCCAGTATAACCTCCCTATTTTAAGGTTAGCTGAATAGTGACCTTAAATCCATCTGCAAACTTCATTCCCTTTTGCCACGTAACCCAATGTTTCACAGGTTCTGGGGATTAGGATGCGGACAGCTCTAGGGGGTTATTATTCAGTCTATGACATCACCCTTGGGCTCAGCCCTTCTAACAGTGGACAATAACGGCCAGTGGATAATTCCCCAGCCTTCTGGTCTCCCATAGATAATCTCGAAAGGCATTCTCTACACTTCTGGAGGTCCTGGAGAAATTGAATCTTCAACTGTCTGCCGTAGCAACCTCAGGAATGCACCTCAATATGGACTTTCCTCCTTCACCAAATCACTCTCCATTGTCCCTCATTCCCGCTTCTGGAGGTCACCTGCCAAATAAATGATCTGTACCCATGTTCTTGTCTCAAGCTCTGGCTTCAGGGGAACCCAAACTAATCAGCACTCCATAAATGTTAGCCATTGCGTTGTTTGAGCAGATTGTGATAGACACCCAGGTCAAAGTGGCTTAAGCAGAAACACTTTATTTTCTCTTTGACTGAAGAGTTTATAGTTGTATCTAGGGCTTCAGGCACAGCTGGATCTAGGTCCTCAAACAGTGTTATCAAGAATTTCTCTCTTCTTCAATTTGAAAGTTGTGCTTTCTTCTGTGTCGGCTTCATTCTCTGCAGCCTCTCCTCAAACACTGACAGAGATGCTCCCAGCTGCTTCAGGCATCAGCCACAGCAAAAACGAGAGTGGCTTTTACTCAGTAGCACCAGCCAACAGCAGCTATCCTTGTTCCTTGGCTCTGATTGGCTCATCTTGGGTCATGTGCCTGTGCCTGAACCAATCACTATAGAGAAAGGGGATGGGATACTCTCATGGCCTGCCTGGAGTCACTTTCTTATCCTAAGACTTATCCTGGGGGTAGGGTCAGCCCCAGTAAGGCCACCTGGCCTGAGAGGGAGTGAGCTGTGGTCCTCCTAAGAAAATTGAGAGTCCTTGTCACATAAGAAGAAATAAAGAGAAAAGCCCAGACATCTCTACAAGCAAGACCATCACATGCTGTTAATTTTAGATAAACACGCTGCTTGGCAGCTGGGGGCCTGGAGCTGGGAGGAAGCGAAGCCAGGCCCGGTGCCAGTCGGCAGTGCCAACGCATCCTGGTCGGGGAGCGGGGTTCTCGGGATCAGAAGTCTGCAGGCTGAGAACTTGTCTGTATTTTTGCAATTTCTATTTTCTTCGCTACGAAGCTGAGGGAAAGCCAAAAAGAAATAAAGTTCCTTTCAGAAATGCCAGCCTGTCTGTGCTGTATGAAACGGCATATGAAGAGAGTAAGAGCCTTTTGTGGAGGTGTGGGGAGGGAAAAAATGGGGGTAAAGGGGGATGGTGACAAGGGACGAGGCAAAGGGGAAGGGGAGGAAGGGTTCTTTCTGCACGAGCTGAGTCATTGATTCTTGGGAATCATACAGACCCGGTTGTGAACCCCAGCCCTGCCACTTCCTAGGGATATGGCCTTGGGCATGTTTTATAGCCTCTCTGAGCCACAGTTTTCCCACCTGCAAAATGGGAACAATAATGATACCAGTAGCCCCTCCTAGGCCTTTTGTGACGATTAACTGAAACAATACATATGCAGCCGTTAGTCTGATGGGCTTCACACTTACCTGATAAGGGCTCAAGAAATATTAGCAATTTTTATGACTTATCGATGGCCATGACCTTCTGTGTCAAGGAAGATGAAATCCTAGCTTGCTTTTAACCAGCTGGTGGGAAATGCAGCCGGCATCAGTGTCCTCTTGATGCTGAAAAAAAAAAAAATGACCACAACTTGATGACTAAAAATAACACACACTTATTCTCTTACAGCTCTGGAGGTCAGAAGTCCTAAAATCAGGGCGTGTTGGCAGGGCTGCCTTCCTTCTGCAAACTCTAGGGGACAATGCGTTTCCTTGCCTTTTCCAGCCTCTAGGGGCCGCCCACGTCCCTTGGCTCGTGGCCCCTTCCTCCCTCCTCAAGGCCAGCTGTGCAGCATCTTCTTATTGCTACTCTGCTCCTCTTGTCGCCTCTCCAGTATAATTCTAAGAACTTCTGTGATTATGTTGGATCCACCACTAGGAAACTACAGGACAGTCCCTCATCTCAGGATCTTAACTGGGTCACATCTGCAAAGTCTCTTTTGCCATGCTGGGTCACATGTTCACAGGATTGAGGGATGAAGAGGTGGACATTTGGGGAACTGTTATTCAATCTACCACATACGCTAAGCCGAGACAACAGGAAGATGCATAACTCAGATGTTGGGGAGTCCGTTAACTGTTACTACACACAAATCTACCCCTAAAATGTATGGCTCAGTACAACAACCCCTGATTTTGCTCATGACTCTGGGAGCTGCCGGGGCGAGTCTTCCGGTTTGGGCAGCCCGGGCCGATCGTGGCCGGGCTTGCTCGCATATCTGCGGGCAGCTGGGGGGCCGGACAGTGACTGGTGATCCAGGCCTCGCTCACGTGTCTGGCAGTTGGCTGGCTCCTGACGGAGCTACACAGTGACAAGGCTCAAGGTCTCTCATCCTGCGATAGGCTAGCTCAGGCTTCTTCACTCGTAGGCATCAGTGTCCCAACAGCAGACACTGCAAGGCCACGGAGGGCGTAGGCTCAGGACTGGCCGTTGCATTCTCTGAGACAAAGCCAGCCACAAGGCCAGGCCAGATTCAAGTCAGGGTGGGGGAGGGGTGGGGATAAATTCCGCTTCCTGTTGGGCAGAACTGCTAAATAGTGTAGCCATTTCTGCAGTCCACCAAGGGAGCTAGCAGACATTTACCGAAACCAGCCGTGAGCCGGGCACTGTGCTAGGCACATTAACGACGTTATCTCATTTCATCCTCTTAAAAACCCTTGGAGACGAGTACCATTTGGGTCCCCAACTTAGACATAAAAATGCTGAAGCTCAGAGAGGTACAGTCACTTGCTCAAGGCCACACAGCTAGTCAGCGGCAGAGCTGGGATCCAGCCTTATGCCATGAACCGCTGTCTACACCCCTGGGTTCTTGCAGGCCCTTCTAGCAGAGGCCATGCCTTCTGAGATCGCCGATGAGCATTAACTATGATGGCTGAGGCTACTGTCCAGAGGAGCATGGGACTGGCCTCCACCGCCTGGCGATGTGACACCGTTGCCCAAACACTGGACTCACTGGCTCCACCTCTCGCCCCGACCCGGCCTCCCAGAGCCCATCCCCCAGAGTCTGCGTGAACCCCTGGAGGGACATCTTTTTTAAGGAAAAATGTCCCATCTTTCCTCACCCATCCAGGAGTCTGGGAGATGGGCCCATCACGTACTCCTGCTTTCCCACCTGTGAAGGAAAGGGAGGAAGGACAGATGGCAGGGGTGGAGGGGCCCAGGTGTGTCACTTCTCTCCTTTGAGAGTCTGACCCTTCTCTTATGGCCACTGCTACCACCGGGGTCCCAGCCCCATTGCTCTGGCCTGGATGACACAACAGCCTCCTCAGTGGTCCCCCTGCCCACTGGGTCCATTTCCCACACAGCAGCCACGATCTAAGTCACTCCATCCACACGTCCTGTCTCACTCTGGCTCAAAGCCAAAGTCCGTACCAGATCCTGCCCTGCGACCCCTCTGACCTCCCGCCTTCCCCACTCCCCCACCGGCCTCCCCACTGGGCCCCAGGTACACAAGCTCCCTCCTGCTCAGGGTTTTCATCCCACCTGTCCCCTGCCCAACATGGGGGGGGGGCAGGACAGTCCATATTCCCACATGGCTCACCCCATTCCAGTCGTTTCTCAAATGTTCCTCTGCAGGGACATTTCTTTGGTCACTCGGTTGAAAACAGCAGCCCCTACCCACCTCGTCTAGCCCTTATTCTGTATTACACTTCCTCTAGGCACGCCACCCCAGCTGACATTCTACTGCATGGCGACCTATTTGTTTATTTGCCATCTGCTGCCTCTAATAGAGTGTCACCTCCACCGGGACAGGAATTCGTTATCTGTCCCGTTCACTGCTGTGCTGCCAGAGCCTAGGACAGAGCCTGTCACCAGCTCATAGTAGCTGCTCAATAAATCTGCTTTGTGTTGAATAAATATATGAATGAGTGAGTAAGTAAATGAGTGAATACATGGCAGTGGTCCCTGGGGGTTGTGAGCTGAGGGACATGATGGGTGCTGAGGACTGAGGGGTCTCATGGCCCATGTAGTTCTTACCGGGACTTCACAGGGGGCTTCTAGCCCATGTCTTTACCGCTTCCCCTCCCCCACCTTCTGAAACGTTCATTTTTCCATCGGGCTGCCCACTGTTCATGAAGCAGGATATGTGCTGCCTCTTGAATCTTCTCTCAGAATGGTTTCCCTGGGCTTGCAGGAGAAAAGCCTCACAGATGTGATGTCCTCGAAGCCAGCTCTATCCCAGGGCAGGGTCCTAGCCTAAGACCCTTTGCAGAAGGGACATCAAATCATAGAATGAACACAGGCGTCCGTGGCTTGCGTCAAGCCTAGGAAACGCTTCTTTAGATGGGCACATCTCCCATCACCCTCCAATGAGATGCAGGAGCCCGAACGCTTCTTAATTGTAACTCGAGGGCAATGTCACTACGCTGGCTTATCGCCTCTGATGCCAGTGTGATCACAGCAACAGATCTCCGAGAATAGGCTAGAATGTCGTAGCTTCATCCACTCACCAGATAACTCCGAGGGCCATCTCTGTGCCGGGAGCTGTGTGAGGTACAAAGCCCCTGGCCCTGCGAAGGCCAGACCAGCGAGTCGACAATTACATGGCCTCTGCCGTAGGCTCAGGGCAGTGCGGTGGTTAGGACCCCGGGCTCAGGAGCCTCCCCGCGTTGGGATCCTGGTCCTACTGCTCCCTCACCGTGTGACCTTGAGCAAGCTACTCAGCCCTTTTGGACCCCCATTTCCTCATCTCTATGTCAAGGACAACCACAGGGGTGGCACAAGCGAGGTTGAGATTAGAAAGAGGAGGGAAGCTTCTAGCAAGAGCAGTGCCTGGAGCAGAGTTAAGTGATGAACAAAGGCCGGGCAGTACCAGTGCAGTCGACAGAGCTTCCTCCCTCTGAGGGGCCAGCGAGGAGGAAGGGGTGGCAGCAGGACCTCCTCCCGAGTGGCCTTGATGGACCTATACATCACCCAGGATAAATGGATCCGCTCTGAGAAGTATTGAGCCAAGTGAGGCTGATGGTGGGAGCGTAGCCGGCCTGCTTGTCCATCAACGCTTCTTCCTCTGCTACTCCGGGGGCGGCGGGGGGGGGGGGGGGGGGGGGGGGGGGTTGCCCCCAACTGATCCCCCTGCCCCTAGTCATCTCCTTGGCCAATGGGGTGGGGGGGATGGATATCACTTAGGATCTGCCCGAGCAGTCTCCTCTTGCCTAAGCTAGAGGGGTGATGGACAGAGAGAAGGTGACAGGCCAGACATTTACAAGTCTGATGGGACGACAGGGAGCCAGGGCAGAGGCAGGCCGGGCAGTACCTGTGCAGTCGACATGGCTGACAGGGTTGAGATGGGTTCAAGAAAGATGACCGCAGAGACAGCCAGCCCCGACCACAGAGGGCCCAGGACTGTGGGGAGGGGACAGCGGCCTGGTATGGATGGGCAAAAAGTGTGGCGTTTTAGAGTTGAGCTGGGGAAAAGGGAGGCAGTGGGGACAGCTTGGACAATGGTGGAGGAAAAGGAGCAGAGACCCTGGACACATGTAGCTTCTCTGACCCTCTCCGTCTCTCCTGGTCTCTCTGCTTCTGTCCCTGGGTCTCTCTGCCTGTTTCTCTAATCTCTATTTTAACTAGACTCTGTCTCTCTCCTCCTTTTCCTTCCTTCTTCCTCCTCCTCTTCCCCTTTCTCTCTCTCCCTCTCTCTCTCTCTCTCTCTCTCTCTCTCTCTCTCTCTCTCTCTCTCTCTCTCTCTCTCTCTCTCTCTCTCTCTCTCTCTCTCTCTCTC